>CAUYQU010084178.1:0-32944 GCA_963574635.1 Cheracebus regulus | reverse complement strand
GGTGTTCTCAGCCTTTTTGCACTGGTTTCTTCCCATTTTTGTGGATTTATCCACCTGTCATCTTTGTAATTGCCGACTTTCAGATTGGGTCTCTGAGTTGACGTCCGGCTTGTTGGTGATGAAGGTTTTTCTGTTTCTTAGTTTTCCTTCGGGGGGCGCCCCTTCCCTACAGAGCTGGGCCTTCCCGGGTTCAGCTGTGCTTGCTCTCAGTCCTCAGCACTTCCAATTGCTGTTCTCCTTGTGGGGATGGGACTGGCCGAGCCCGACTAAAAGGGCATCCAGTCCCGTACACTCCGCACCGAGAAGCGCCGCGCCAGCCAAAAGAGTTGCGCTGGCGACCCGTGTGGCTCC
The DNA here is from genome assembly GCA_963574635.1 of Cheracebus regulus. NCBI lineage: Eukaryota > Metazoa > Chordata > Mammalia > Primates > Pitheciidae > Cheracebus > Cheracebus regulus. The sequence goes on along the minus strand of CAUYQU010084178.1, from coordinate 32,593 downwards.
TTCACTGGGAATCTCCCAGTCTGTGGGCATCAAAAGTTCATCTGCAATTGCGGCATCCACTTGCTCTCTGTGCTTTCACTGGGAGCTACAATCCTGAGCTACTGCTACGTGGCCATCTTGGATCTCTCTCTCCTCTAGCTCCATTTCTTAACCCACATGGAGAAGCTGGCAGGACATTATCAGTGCTCTTTCTTAGTCTGGTCTTGTTCCCACAACATTCCCTACCAAAATCAAGCCAAAATGACACCGGAATCCTTCTATGAGTTGAAGTAAGAGTGTCTTTCAGTTCACTTTCCGACAGCCGGATTCCAGCTTTAATGGCTGGTGAGCCAGCAGAACAGATAGAACTATTTTGTTTGTTTGTTTCAGACAAGGTCTTACTCTGTCACTCAGGCTGGAGCACAGTAGTGTAATCATAGCTCACTGCAGCCTTGACCTCCTGAGCTCAAGCCATCCTCCCACCTCTGCCTCTCAACATGCTGGGATTACAGGCATAGACTATCATGCATAGTCTTTAGGGTTATCTTTTTAACTTGAAAGCTAGATGTACACTAACAAATATTGTCTTGTGTTTCTTTTGTGTGTTTGTGTGTGTGTGTGTGTGTGTGTGGAACACTTTCATTTAGATACATAGATTATTTCCCTAAAGAAAGGACATCAGATCAGCAAATGGCCTGTTTCTATGAAATTTACTTTTAAGAAATGGATGTAAGTACCTAAAAGTTTTCCAAATCTGATCATGGAAGATGTAGCCCATTTAGCCCAAAGTTTCCATCACCCCATCTTCCACTAGTTAATTTTGTTTTTCAGGAAAAGTTAATAATCAGTGAATTTTCTAAGCTGATTTACAGGTCTAAGCATTCTCACATTCCTATGAGATCCGCCTTTCTGCTTGATTAAAATAGAGTAAAGCATTTACAATTTTGAATAGCCCTGCTTAGACTAGAGGGTGGTAGAATTGTTCTGTATTACTGGAGGCTGCTAGCCCATGAAGATTAAAAATGAAATTTGCTTAGCAACATCTGACTTAATACCAGAATGGAACAGGCCAATCACAAGGGTCAAATAGAGTCCTGTTTTAGCAGCAGATCCAATAGAGAGAGACAAGAAAGTAAATTATTTCAATTTTGCTCCAGGATAAAAGCAAACATTTATTTCATTGATTTTTGCAGGGCTCAAGGTGGTATTCCACAATTTTTTCAGTTTCTACAGCAAATTTCTAATATTAGCTATATATCTATAAAATCATCAGATCATTGGCAGGTAATTACTTTCTGTGTGTCTGGTGGAGTTCTATTAGGTTTTTGTTGAGGCTTCAATAAATAATGACACAATTTCTCAATAAAAAGAACTCATTTGGTAAATTTTCCAAGACAGTTATTTTCTTGCTCTCTGAAGACATTACAAGCAGTGTACGTTGAAATAGAAACTAAATTTGTCTTAATTGTATCTATGAATTCTAGGAGTTTATCTCCCAAAGTGTTTGCCATTATTTCTCTGTCCTTCATCTGAATTACTAATGGAAACTAGGAATAGGTAAAATTTGGAAGTTGAGTTGCTTAAGATAATAAAAGTTAAGATTTACTGGCAGGTGGTGAAGGAAGGTAATTTTGTTTGGATCTGTGTCCTTACCCAAATCTCAGGTTCAAATGCAATCTTTTATCTGGAGGTGGGGCCTGGTGGGAGGTGATTGGATCATGCCAGGGGCAGGGGAAGGGTGCAGAGAGGGGGCAGTTTCTCATGAATGGTTATCGCCATCCCCCCAGTGCTGTTCTTGTGTTAGAGTTCTGTGAGATCTGGTTGTTTAAAAGTGTGTAGCCTCTCCACAACCTCTCTCTCCTTCTTCTGTTCAGCCATGTAAGATGTGCCTGCTATCCCTTCATCTTCTGCCATGACTGTAAGTTTCCTCAGGCCTCCCAAGAAACAGAAGTCACTATGCTTCTTATACAGCCTGCAGAACCATAAGCCAATTAAACCTCTTTTATTTATAAATGATCCAGTCTCAGGTATTTCTTTATAGCAAGGTATTTCTTTATTGCAAGAACAGATTAAATACAGAAGGAATCAAAAGATTCAGGAAAGTGGGAATAGGATAGTGGATACACCACTTAGAACCAGAAAATCCAACAGTTTTCTGTGGGAGAACCCAGAAGACACTCAGTTTAATCAAGTAATAAGAGTGTGTTGTTGGGAGGGGCACTAGAACCACTGAGAAGCTCAGATGCTATTATACAGCTGGGCTCCTTAAAGCAATGGGGTGATAAAAATCTGAAATATTAGAGACCAGGTGGCATTTTAACCCTTGGAAGAAAGATACAAACAAATATCACAATAAGTGACAAAACCAGAGTGGCAGCCAGGGGTCGCAATCTGCAGAAAGTTTGGAGATGCTGAATGGGACACTATATTCCTAGAGGCAGGATAGTCAGGCAGCCTAAAGGACACTACTTAATTTATAGAATCAAAACAAACCGAGGAAGGATGATCGGGAAACTAAGGGCAATCGCCCCAATGAAAGTCGTGATCTATTGCTCAGCTTTTGAACTTGGGCCAGGTCTCAGACTCTAAACCGTTGATTGAAGGAGAGATCGGGACCCTATAAGAATGCACCCTGCAATACCATGGAATCCTCTGTGTCTTTCCCCAAATAGACCTATGGACATTTACTAGGAACACAGACACTGGGGAAAGGTGAACATGCAGATTTGTGAGGATTGTTGGGCACAGGGTCTGACTTTATTAGCACCTGGAGACTCAAAGTGGCACCCTGACCCCTAGTGGGTGGTAGATGGAGTCTTGACTCAGGATTGGCTAACTGTGAGTCCATCTATCCCACGGACCTATGAAGATGCTATTTCTTTGGTTCCCTAAAGTATAATTGAAAGTGTCAGACTTAGTAGTTAGAGAATACTCACACTGGTTTCTTGACCTGCAGGGTAAGAGATCTCATAGAAGTGAAGGCAAAGTGAAAGGCTCTGAATCTGACCCCTCTTCTCAATTTATCCTTGGCCCAGATAATGAATCAAAGTAAATGCCATGTCCTGCAAACTTGGACATTTTTAATGCCAAGGAAAGATTAATGCCACTCTTTAAAATACCTAAACAATGCAAGGATGGTGGTCTCTGTCAAATCTAGTGAAATTCCATTTCTCCTTGATTGCGTGACAATCAAGACCCTGAGACTTACAGAGATTGCAGAGGCAGGAAACAGAAATTTCCCAAGTGAATCACTGGGGAAGTCCACTAGTCTGATCCCTGCAGAAACCAGATGGTTCAACTGCTGCAAACAAGCAAGTAGTAATCTCAATTGCAGCTGCTATGCTGGATGCAATACTTTTATTGGAGCAGATTAACACAGCCTCTGGCATATGATATGCACACATGTACCTAGCTTATATATTACTTTTTGTCTCTCTTAGGAGACTCAGGAGCAGTTTTCATTCATATGAGACAGAGAGAGTATATTTTCATAGTTTTCCCCCATGTCTATGTTAACCTTTCCACCTTCAGTCATGATGTAGTCCAAAGGGATCTGTAATCATCTATAAATTCTGTAGAACATCAGATTCATTCACCATGTCGATGACATAGTCATTGAGCCAGATGACAAGAAGTGACAAGTGCTTGGTAAGACACATGTGCTCCCAAAGATGAGTGATAAACTTAGGGAAATTCAGGGACCTACCACCCCAGTGAAGTTTTTAGGGGTCTGGGTCTGCTGCCTTGACAGAGTGACAGAAAGATTTCTAAGAGACACAGCTGAGATGCCAGCTTGGAGATGACCTCCTTAGAGGACGGGGCACTATTTTCCATGATATGTCTGGTCACCAGACCATCCATCTGGTGGTAAAGGCCAGGAGTTCAAGACCAGCCTAGGCCACATAGTGAGACCCCGTCTGTACAAAAAATAAAAAAAAAATTTTAGGCGTGGAGGTGTGCTCCAGTGGTGCCAGCTACTCAGGAGGCTGAGGTGGGAGGATCACTTGAGCTCAGGAGTCAAGGTTGCAGTGAGCTATGATTGCTCCACTGCACTCCAACCTGGGCGAGGCCCTGTTTCTAAAAAACATACGTAAAAAAGAAGTGAATAATAGTGGTATAAGGTGTGTACTGTAATAGATACTGGGGTGCTCTTCCCAGATCCCCTCTTCAGGACTGAGATATATATCCTTCAACTGCTGGAAATATCAGCTGCTGATATATCGCTCATAGCTCGTCTCTTGATGGGAATCGTACTCAGCCGCAAGTAACTGCCTTATCCAGGTTTATGCCTCATACACCATCAGATGTTGATCAGTAACAAATTACTGATGGTTGTAGGATCACAAAATCACATGCTTGGGACGTATCTGTAGGGCCATGCTAATTCTGGATCTCAATGTAAGATCAACCATAGCACTAGCTGCATTCACACTGCAGTTCAGCCTCTCTCTCTGCCCATTCCTGCCTTCCTGACTTCCTCACAGGTTTAACTCTCCTGAAATCACTTCCCAGTAAAACTACACATATATCTTGATCCCAGGTTTTGTTTTCCAGGGAACCCAATGTAACACATGTTAATACTGTGCATTTATCATCTCATACTGTAGGAAAAAGATTCAAAATTGTCCCTGCCTGCCCCTGATGTCCAGATTCTCAAAATCATTAGTTATCTGGCAAATAATGAGAGATTACAATTGTCCTGGGCTTAGAAGAAATACTGCTAACGCAGTCATTTGCTCAAAACTGCTGCAGGATTGTGTCTCTGGGGAAGATCAGATCAAAATTTCCCATGGTTGATCATTTGAGAAAAGGCTGATTCAGCAAAGGTCTTATTGTTAAAATGAGAGGGAGGGATCTGCTCACAATGCTTAAACTAATGTTCAGTATGCCTTACAGGTAATAACAAGGTATGCTGATGTCATCAAGCAGGGGAATTTTTTTTTTCCTGTTTCTGAGGTCTGATAGAAGCCTGAAATCATCGGAGCTTTAAATGTGATCTTACACAACTCACTTACCCACTTATTTCAGATTGGTGATATGTTGGTAGAAAACCTTTTCTGAATCACATATTAGGGACAGAATTTCAGCTATTACTGCTGTAACAACTACCCCCAAACTTAGTTGGGTAAAACCTTATGCTCATAGATTCTGTGGATCAATAATTTGGACAGAGCACAGTTAGGATAGCTTGCTTCTGCTCTACATTTTCTGGTGCCTAAACTGAGTCATTCAAAATGTTACAGAACAAGGCTGGGTGTGGTGGCTCAGCCTGTGATCCCAGTACTGTGGGAGGCTGAGGTAGGTGGATCACCTGAGGACAGGAGTTTGAGGCCAGCCTGACCAATATGGTGAAACCCCATCTCTACTAAAAATAGAAAAATTAGCTGGGTGTGATGGCGTATGCCTGCAATCCCAGCTACTCAGGAGGCTGGAATTGAATCCAGGAGGTGGAGGTTGCAGTGAGCCGAGTTTGCACCACTGCACTTCAGCCTGGGTGACAGAATGACACTCTCTCTCTAAAACAAAAACAACAAACAAACAAACAATCACAGAACCAAACTGGGGTCTGCTTGCCTGGTACAGTAAGGTCATATATCTACACTGAGGTTTGCATTGGTAGAAAGGAAGGTATTTATTTGCAGGGCTCCAGGAAGGAAGGACCAGACAGTTAATGGTTAAATTCTGACCTTCCCAGTGACTGACAGATAAGGGTTTTTAAAAATGGGTAAATTTCAAGAAAGCAGAAATTACAGGCAAAATTGTAAGTCAATACATGGAGGGTACACATTGGTTTTGGCTTAAAAAGGTGGGATATCTTGAAGTGGGTGCTTACAGGCCATAGTTAGATTCAGAAATTTTCTGATTTGCAATTGGTTTAGGATTATAAGCTTTGTTTAAACATTTGGAGTCAGCAGGAAAGAATATTAGCTCTAGCTCACTGGTGTGACTTTCTCCAGGCCCCTCAGGAAGAACAAAGAATCGCAGAGTTCAGTCCCCAAATTCTCTCTTTCCTGAGGTCTCTCTGCAGATGGTTCCATTTGGTGGGGGTCCACGTTTCTGAAATACAACTCAGGGACATACATTAAGATGTGATCTTTGATTTCTATATAGGAACCAAACATTCTGTGGCTCTAACTTCCTTGGCTATTGACTTGAGCTACTATTGCCTTTTTCCTTATCAGGTTGCTTATTTACTTTTCAAGGCTAGGTAGGTACTTGGAATTTTCCTTGAAAGAACTCAAGATTTCTCTTTATTTCCAGGTTTGAAGTGGGGAGCTGTAGGCCCCTAAGAAGGGGTCTCTGTTTCATCTCTAAAGTTGGGAGTGACTCAGTAGCTGGAGGCTAGAAACATTTGAAGCACGTTACTCATGTGTCTGGTGGCTGATGTTCATGTTTACCTGAGACCACAGCTGGGCTGTCTGACTAGAGTATGTACACGTGGTGTCTCCACTGAGTCTCTCTGTGTAGTAGTGTGTGCTTCCTCATAGCATGGAGACTGGGTTTTGTGAGCGAGTGCCCCAAGAGAACAAGGTAAATGTGATGGCATTTTAATGATCTAGCAGATAGGTTTATTTTTGTTGTACTCTGATGGTAAAAACTATTTTAAAGTTTCACCCATATTCAACTGAACGGGAACCAATAGACGCACCACTTAACATGACGATTACATGGTAAGAAGGGAGGTGAGATGGGAGACACTGTTGTGGTCATCTTTGGAAAATACTATTTGCCACAGTTGGCTTACAAACAGTATTAGTCCTTGAGATCTCCTCTCTTCCTTATATTCCTATTCAGTGTGACTGACAGGTTGGCTGTTAGGATGAAAGACTAAATTCTCCTTATGTATTTGTTGAAATGAACCAAATTGAATCTGTGAGATTCCCAAAGGCCCTGCACAAAGCAAATGCTTGTGGTGAGGAAAAATGACATGATATTTCGCTCCTCAGTCGTGTTATAATTTGTGTTGCTCTGGGCTCCAATCCAGACTCTGGGGAATAAAAGAGACCTGGAAAACGGGAACCCTAGTGCTGACATATGTCTGGGAGGGCAGTCTTTTCTGTGGAGGGTCCCAGGGAGGTTACATATACTACATGCTCTCCATCAGAACTCAAGCCTGATTGAATGTTACAGCACTTCCTGGGAGAATGGAAGGTGCTTTCCCTTTATAAAGGAGAGACAACTGCTTGAAATTACTGGGCCAGTAGTTAGGAGAGCTGAATTCTAACTCTTGATCTTTCACTGTAATAATTGCAAAGATATGAAACCAACCTTGATAGTTTAAGAGACCTAGTTTCTACCACCTGAAAATAGGGTTAGTGATCTCTGATATGAGATTTTATAGGATTATTGTGAAGCACAAACAAAATGTACTCATATAAAGTTGTAAGGCACTGTATAAGTGAGAGTATCAAGAAAGATTTACCTACTAGTTTTTATCCAGGGTTAAAGTCTTCATTGGGTAGTGATTCCTCAACATGCTGTCTTATAATAGAAGGGCTTTTTGGGGTATAATTGAGCTTAGTGAAGCTCTTCCTAACTACCGAGTGGTTAATCTTGAGCCTGATGTTAGCCTTCCTAATACCCATAGTACCAAAATAAGATTAATCCTTGCCAACCCTATTCCATACCCAGCTAAGCTCTCCTCACTGTGTGCCCAGATTTTCCTACTTAATATGACCAGGATGAAGACATATTCATTTCCTGCTTCGGCTGATTTCTCACTGTGACTAGGACATTGCCTTGATATGAGTCTTCAACTTTACATGTAGGCATTTAGTATTTTAAGATGATTCCAAAGACAGTTGTTGTCAGTAGCTTATCCCAAATAACTTTAAACTTTGATCCTTACGGCAATGAGAAGGAGGACAGGAGTTGGTGCCGATTTTCATGAGTCAACATAGCAACTTCATAAATTTAGTTGTGCCCTGTGAATATCACTACTGCACCAAAATAGAGAAAGAAAGAAAACACTACCATGTCATCTGCCTCTCTTGTGCCTAAGCACCCTCCTCTATCTCTCCTTCTGCCAAATGGAAGAAAACCAGCATCTGGGAATGAGTAAACATTCTTAAGAAAATCGAGAACTAAATGTTCAGTCTGCAGACAGAAAAGAGAAACAGTGGGTGCTGGAGAATGATCTTCCTGAAATCTCAATATGAATAAAATCTACATGTAACAACAATACGGGTCTATTGCTTTGGTTCAAAGAGGCAGTGCACATTCCTGGGCAGGATGTGATCACAGGTAAATTTTGTGCCGTGAGCTTTTCTTGTGATTCATGAAGACTTCTGAAGCTTTGGTCACCCTGAGTGTGGCATTTGGGCCTGTTCTTGCTCATAGGCAATAATTTTTTGTTTGTAAGTGAAAGAGATAAAATGCTTTAGTTTTTGTCCCCCAGATAATTTTATCTTGAGATAAAAGCAAGATACCAAACCCTGTCAAAGTTGCCTAAGTAGAAATATCTCTGCCGCCTATGAGGTACACCACTGCAAAGTTATAAATTCTGACTCTTAAGCAAGTATTTTTAAATGATTTAATGTTTTGTTCTACTTAGAACATCTGTAAACCAACATTTATCTTTATATCAACTGTTTCACATTCTCTTCCACTAGACAGCGTGGAGGTTTCTCAAAGAGCTTAAAGCAGATTACTACTGCACTCCAGCCTGGGCAACAAGAGCAAGACTCTATCTTAAAAAAATAAAACAAAATATTCTCTTTTAGCTCCTTTGAAATATACAATACATTATTATTAACTATAGCATTGTGATGAGCAATCGAACACCAGAACTTCTTTCTTTTGACTGTAACTTCATACTTGTTGACCAGTGTCTCTTCTTTGCCTGTCCCACCCCCATCCCCAGCCTCTGGTAACCACTATTTTATTCTCTACTTCCATCAGTCTGACTTTTTTCAACTCTGCATATAAATGAGATCATATGGTATTTATCTCTCTGTACCTGATTTATTTCATTTAAAATAATGTTCTCTAGGTTCATCCATGTTGTTGCAAATGACGGAATATCCTGTTTTTTTTTCAAGGCTGAATAGTACTCCATTGTGTGTATATAACACATTTTAAACTCCACTCATCCACTGATGGATACCTAGGTTGATTCCATATCTTGGCTATTGTGAATAATACTGTAATGAACATGGAAATGCAGGCATGTCTTTATATTGACTTCAATTCTTTTGAGTCTTTACCCAGTAGTAGGATTGCTGAATCATATGGTAATTCTAATTTCAGCTTTTTGAGGAAACTTCATACTGTTTTCCATAATGGCTGTACTAATGTACAACATCACCAAGTGTTCCCTTTTCTCCTTGTCCTGGCCAACATTGGTTATCTTTCATCTTTTTGATAATAGCTATTTTAACATGTATGCGATGGTATATCATTGTGGTTTTATTTTGCATCTCTCTGGTGATTACTAATGTGCATTTAAAAATATATCTATTAGCCGTTTTAATGTCTTCTTTTGAGAAGTGTTTATTCAAGTCATTTGCCCATCTTTTCACTGGGATATTCGTTTTCTTGTTATTGACTAAATGGATATTTTGGATATTCGCCCATTTTGCAATGTATGGTTTGCAAATATTTTCTCCCAATCTGTGGGTTGTCTCCTCTTCCTATTGTTTCATTTGCTGTGAAGAAGCCTTTTAGTTTAATGCAAGGTCATTTGTCATTGCCTGTGCTTTTGGGGTCCTAGCCAAGAAATCTCTGCCCAGACCAATGTTTTGGAGCTTTCCCCTGTGTTTTCTTCTAGTTTCATGTTTTACAATTAAGTCTTCAATCCATTTTGAGTGGATTTTTGTGTGTGGTGAGAGGTAGAGATGTAGTTTCATTCTTCTGCATATGAAGATCCAGTTTTCTCATCATTATTTATGGAAGAGATTGCCCTTTCTCCATCATGTGTTGAAAAATAAAAAATTCTATATAAATAAGGAAAGTAAAACTGATATCAGGTTGTACTCCTGATTCCTGAAAAAATTCCTCCTGTAAATTCTGATGTAAACAGTAGCTTAAAGTTTTGGAGCATTTACATTGTGGCAAGTACTTAGTTAAACTCTTAAATATAGTATTTCACTTACTTTTCATTATAGCTATAGAAGTAGGTGCTATAGTATCATTTTACAGATGAGAAAATCACGTTTCAGAGAAGTTAATAAAATCAATCCAGGTCGCATATATAGTAAGTGGCTGAGCCAATATTTAAGTCTAGATCTGTCTGATGTCAAAGGCCAAGCTCTTTCCACTATAAGGTATTGCTTCTCAAATCATGAAGTTATAAAGTTTATTCCAAGCCCATGAGTTTCCATATCATTGACAAAGGTGAGAGATTCTTTAAATATGGCTCTTTTATCCTTCTGGGCCATGGCCAGACTATACTTCTAAACTTGCCAAGAAGTTAATTATGGCCAGGTAATGGAGTTCTTACTTATAGACTATATAGAGATAAACTATACATATAATGTTCAGATCTGGTCCATAAAACCTTCTTCATGATCCTCCATGTTTTCTTCCCGATATTCTAGGGGATGAAAATACCCAGGGCCATCTTGGAAACCATGCAAGCTGTATATACATAGAAGAGGGCAGTACCTTTGTCTATCTGGGCCTTGAATGACTGTATGGAATGGAGTTTCCTCCTGGCAACAAATACATTTTATGTGACTGAGAAATAAGCTTTGGTAGCAACACTTTAGAATTTATAGGTTGGAGCAGCTGGTGTTGATTTTGAGATAAATTCCTATATTATTTAAGTGACATGCTATTATAACAAAAACCTATAATATGTGGCATTGGCTTAGCAGTTGGGTAGTGAGAAAATTGATATTACAGGCTGAAAAACTGGAGTTCCATCGTATTCAGTGACAATATTTTTGCTAGAACCATCAATCTGAGAAAACTTGAAGTCAGTCTTGCGCTTATTGAGCCTGTAGTAAAGCAGTTTATTAGGAGTATGAATTGGTTGTTACTGGCTGTCATTAGGAAGATATTGTAAGAGAGATGAGTTCAGGAAAGAGTTGGAGAAAGTGGTGATAAATAAGCCCTTAGAGGAGTGGAAACGTTTTTTACTCTGCTAAACAGTAAAAGATGGAAATGTTTGAGTGACAAAGGTTCATTAAACTTCAGCCTTAGGTAAGAACTCTTTCCATAACAGCCATCATTTGCATATCTAAAAATTCACTAATGTGCTGTGCTAAATTTAACTAAATTGACTATTAGCCCTGAGTTACCATTAATAGTATAAAGAACAGCCAGAAACTATGAAATATGAGTTTTATAAAAACATGTCCTGGATCAAATTGTTAGGAAGAGTCCTCAGTTTAACTAGAGCAAGAAGTGATTGGGGGTAGCAATGATGATGACTTTTTCCCCTGCTTAACCAAAAAGCAATACATGGGTTAATATACCCAGTTATTGAGTAACTACTACAAGCACAGCGTTGGGTATGTCAACTGTAATAAGAATCAGATCATCTGTAGAAAAGGAGAAGTCATATACCAAGAGTTAAAATACTGTAGTCCCCCCTTATCTAAAGGAGATAAGTACCAAGATCCCCATTAGATGTCTGAAACTGTGCAGGTTGTATAAACACAATTATATAGTTCTTCATGATGAAGATGCAAATCGGGGTTTAGTCACCAACTTGTGTGGCCTTTAACAAGTAATTTGATTTCTGTGGGCTTCATTGGTAACTGGAGGGGTTTTTGTTATGTGATCTCAGAGGCTAAAACAAACACCTCTGTTTGAACTAAGATGGACCCTAAGGTTAAGGAAAAAAAAGTTAGCTCCGAGTGGAGAGTAGAAGATTCAGGGATTGGCTCGTATGGCAACTTTCTAAATTCCTTTGGCCAGAAGAAAAACTATACTCTTGCAATACCCTAGCAATTGCTAGGGTATCTTGCTTCTATACCCTAGCAATAGAAGCTATCAGGCCAGTCGATTATCAGATCCCTCGTAACTCAGATTTTCAACACAGACCCACTAAAGAGGAATGGCCTTACAAACATTCTTTCCTAATAAGCAACTGTAGACCTTAAGCCACGTCTGGCCGGCTTACAGAGGCTGTGCCAGGAACTGCATTTCTGTCCTTTAGCAAGCCTTTTGACATACAGAACCAAGTTCCACCTCATTTTTATGGTAAAACCCTGCCCAGGTGAACATGGGATGTATGCTACACATATGTTTGCCCATTGGACATGTGCTCAATTCCTTTCATAAAAATGTGTAGCTTTTCCCCAGACCTGCTGAATATGTGTGACTCTGTTGTGTATTACAGGCCCTGTGAGGCATAAAATCTAATTGACCCTTTCTCTCTTTGAGGAGAGAGTACTTTCTGTATACACTGGAGACTCTCTTCTTGGTTTGCAAACTGGTATCACCAGTAAAGCTCTCCTTTCTACTACCTAGCCATCCTCGTGGTCTTTTGGATGACAGTTAAATGATTTCCAAAGTTCTTTCCAGCTTGATTTTATGTGACTATGTTCACTGGACTACCTGCTCTATCAAAGCAAAAATCATGACTATTTTATTTACCATTATTTCTAAAATCTAGCACTGTACTCTGCACTTTGCAGGCTATCGAGAAATATTTATTGCATGAATATTGAATAGTGTAGTTGCACTAATGCTATCTAACAAAGGGACTCATCAATTAGATTATCATTTTTGTTACAAAGTGGACTTTTATGACTTGGGTTTATGCCTTATGAGTTCTTTGTTTCCTTTTACAAAAGAGAAGAAGGTAATGATACCCTCCTAATACCACAGAGTAGGAATGGGGTGAAAATTAATCAGTCTATTGTAATTGACTGTTTAGGCAAAAATGGTAGATCAAGGTGAATAACTATCAGGGGTATTTTTCAGATAATGGTTATGGGATTAGCAATTATTGGTGTCTGCACATGTTAACCAAGAAGAGGCAAAAGACCAGACTGCAATGCTGCAAGACAAGGCATTTTTTTTTAAAGATTAAAACATCATGATTAAAAGCAGATTAGTTATCTAGGCTTCTCAGATTTAAAAACCAAACAAGTGAGCAATCATCCCAAAAGGTAAATTTGTGATACCTCTGCTGACCCCACATGTGACCTGGGCTGTTCCTGTCCCTGCCCTGTCCCTGTTGCAGCCTGGGAGAGTCCAGCACTGCAGGGCCCAGCCCTGACAGCCAGGCCTTTGGTGGGGCTTGAAAGAGGTGACTACCAGGCCTTTGGTGGGGCTTGAAAGAGCAGTGGTGCTGGTGACCCAGATTGAGGGAGACTCTAGGGATTCCCTCAAGGTCAGAACAAATTTCTAGACAAAAAAAGGAACGTGACATACAGAAATTGGAAGTGAGGTACAGAAACAGCTGGACTGGTTACAACTCAGTGTTTGCCTTATTTGAACACAGTTTAAACGTTTGGCAGTGTATATCTGGTTGAAGTATGGGTGCTGGGATTGGTCATGACTCAGCTGTCGTTACAGATGCGTACTCCTAAATTAGGTTTTCAATCTTGTCTACATGTTAAGTTAGGTTGAAGTTCATCCACAAGGACTCTGATATAGAAGAACGAAGTTCTTCTTAGGCCATATTTAGTTTGCTTTTACAGTCTGATGCCAAATTCTAAAATGTTCCCTTTATAGAATACCATGGCTCATCTTAGATTCTCTTTGTTGTGACAGTGCAGCTCAGTGGGAGACATATCTAGGATCACTATGGAAAAGTCACAGACTACCTCTAAATTCAATATTTCACAATTCACTTGTATCGTCAGGGGGTAATGACCATTAAGATTTGGGACACCATATCAGTGAAAAATAGCAGATAATATATTGTTGTTAAGGATTTTTTAACAGAATCTAGAACTATTTTGCCTTTGTCAGATCTGTCAATAGTACTTTATACATATTCTTCCTATATACATACATCTTACAAATATTATTCTGTTTCTATACTAAAATAGTTCTTTGTCATACTTAAGTACAATGTTTATTATGACTTGATTAAAAAAATAATAATTAACTGTTTACTCATAATAGAATTTAAGTGAGAACTTAGAAAACAAACTGACCCTAAAGGTACAGCAGAAGAATAGAGAGACTATTGAGTCGTACTCATTTCTCATTTAGCATTTGAAAATAAAATTCCTAGTGAGCTAAAAATGGTCAATAAGAATTAACCTTTAACTGGTTAATTAGAAGTGCAGTAAGTGGCCGGGCACAGTGGCTCACGTCTGTAATCCCAGCAGTTTGGGAGGCTGAGGTGGGTGGATCACAAGGTCAGGAGATCGAGACTATTCTGTCCAACATGGTGAAATCCTGTCTCTACCAAAAATACAAAAATTAGCTGGGCACTGTGGCACATGACTGTAGTCCCGGCTGCTCAGGAGGCTAAGGCAGGAGAATCACTTGAACCCGGGAGGCGGAGGTTGCAGTGAGCCAAGATTGTGCCACTGCACTTCAGCCTGGCGACAGAGCGAGACTCTGTCACAGAAAAAAAAAATGTGCAGTAAGCATGCTTCATTGTCAAAATGAGAGAGAAGTGTCTCAATTGCCCTGCAAGCATCGGAATGAGCCACCATTAACTAATTATTGAGGACATTATTTTAGCACTCGATTAGATAGGCAGGCAGTCATTAGGAAAGAAAATGTTAGCCTCAAAAATCCATATAATAATAATTTCTACGTTTAAAAAAATGGTATCATAATAAACATTGTACTTAAGTATGACAAAGAACTATTTTAGTATAGAAACAGAATAATATATGTAAGATGTATGTATATATGAAGAATATGTATAAAGTACTATTGACAGATCTGACAAAGCAAATGTTAGTTTTTTTGCTTTTTTTCTCCCAACATGATTGATGTATAATTGAAATGCACATATTTAAATTGTATAATTTTATCAATTTTGATATACATATATACTTGAGAAACTATTAACATAATAAAAATAAACATTTCTATCACCCCAAAAGTTTCCTTTGGACCCCTTTTAATACATCAATCACCCTATTATTAAGCAAACAGATATATTTTATTTAAGTTCTGGGATACATGTGCAGAAAGTGCAGGTTTGTTACATAGGTATACATATGCCACGGTGGTTGGCTGCACCCATCAACCCCTCTTCTACATTAAGTATTTCTCCTAGTGTTATCCCTCCCTTTGTCCCCGACCCTTCGACAGGCCCTAGTGTGTGATGTTCCCCTCTCTGTGTCCATGTGTTCTCGTTGTTAAACTCCCATTTATGAGTGAGAACATGTAGTGTTTGGTTTTCTGTTCCTGTGTCAGTTTGCTGAGAATGATGGTTTCCAGCTTCATTCATGTCCCTGCAAAGGACATGAATTCATTGTTTTTTGTGGCTACATAGTATTCCATGGTGTATAGGTGCCACATTTTCTTTTACATTTTCTTTATCCAGTCAATCACTGATGGAAATTTGGGTTGGTTTCAAGTCTTTGCTATTATAAACAGTGCTGTAGTAAACATATATGTGCATATATCTTTATAGTAGAATAATTTATAATCATTTGGGCATATACCTAGTAATGGGATTTCTGGGTCAAATATATTTCTGATTCTAGATCCTTGAGGAATCACCACACTGTCTTTCATAATGGTTGAACTAATTTACACTGCCACCAACAATGTGAAAGTGTTCCTATTTCTCCACATCCTTTCCAGCATCTGTTGTTTTCTGACTTTTTAAAGATTGCTATTCTACCTGGTGTGAGATGGTATCTTATTGTGGTTTTAATTTCCATTTCCCCAGTGATCAATGGTGATGAGCATTTTTTCATATGTTTGTTGGCTGCATAAATATCTTCTTTTGAGACGTGTCTGTTCATATCCTTTGCCTACTTTTTGATGGGGTTGTTTTTTTCTGTGTTTAAGTTCATGAAGATTCTGGATATTAGACCTTTGTCAGATGGATAGATTGCAAAAATTTTCTCCCATTCTGTAGGCTGCCTGTTCACTCTGATGATAGTTTCTTTTGCTGTACAGAAGCTCTTTAGTTTAATTAGATTCCATTTGTCAATTTTGGCTTTTGTTGCAATTGCTTTTGGCGTTTTAGTCATGAAGTCCTTATCCATGCCTATGTCTTGAATGGTATTGCCTAGGTTTTCTTCTAGCATTTTTATGATTTTAGATCTTACATTTAAGTCTTTAATCCATCTTGAATTACTTTTTGTATAAGGTGTAAGGAAGGGATCCAGTTTCAGTTTTCTGCATATGGCTAGCCAGTTTTCCCAACACCATTTATTAAATAGGGAATTCTTTCCCCATTGCTTGTTTTTGTCAGATTTGTCAAAGATCAGATGGTTGTAGATGTGTGGTGTTATTTCTGAGGCCTCTGTTCTGTTCCATTCATCTATGTGTCTGTTTTGGGACTAGTGTTTTGATTACTGTAGCCTTGTAGTATAGTCTGAAGTCAGGTAGTGTGATGCCTTCAGCTTTTTTTTTTTTTTGCTTAGGATTGTCTTGGCAGTATGGGCTCTTTTTTAGGTTCCATATGAAATTTAAAGCAGTTTTATCTAATTCTGTGAAGAAAGTCAATGGTAGCTTAATGGGAATAGCATTGAATCTATAAATTTGGGCAGTATGGTATGCATACAACATTTTCACAATATTAATTCTTCCTATCCATGAGCATGGAATGTTTTTCCATTTGTTTGTTTCCTCTCTTATTTCCTTGAGCAGATGTTTGTAGTTCTCCTTGAAGAGATTCGTCACATTGCTTGTAAGTTGTATTCCTAGGTATTTTATTCTCTTTGCAGCAATTGTGAATGAGAATTCACTCATGATTTGACTTTCTGTTTGTCCATTATTGGTGTATGGGAATACTTGTGAGTTTTGCACATTGATTTTGTATTCCGAGACTTTGCTGAAGTTGCTTATCAGCTTAAAGAGATTTTGGGCTGAGATGATGGAGTTTTCTAAATATACAATCATGTCATCTGTAAACAGATAATTTGACTTCCTCTCTTCCTATCTGAATACCCTTTATTGCTTTCTCTTGCTTGATTGCCCTGGCTAGAACTTCCAATACTACATTAAATAGAAGTGCTGAGAGAGAGCATCCTTGTCTTGTGTCGGTTTTCAAAAGGAATGCTTCCAGCTTTTGCCCATTCAGTATGATACTGGCTGTGGATTTGTAATAAATAGCCATTATTTTGAGATATATTCCATCAATACCTAGTTTATTGAGTGTTTTTAGCATGAAGAGGTATTAAATTTTATCAAAGGCCTTTTTTGCATCTATAGAGATATCAAGTGACATATTTTAAATTTCTGTCATTATAGATACATTTTCATTGTTAGAATTTTATATAAATTAAATCATATGGCATGTGTAATTCCTTTTACCACTTTTTACCCAACTTCTTTAACTGAGAAAAATGATTTTTAGATTCATCCACATTGTTATGTGTATCAATCGTTATATTTTTAATTGCTAAATAGTATTTCACTGCATTGATATACCATAGTTTGTTTATACATTTGCCTGTGGATGAACAGTTGTATTGTTTCTAGTTTTTGGCTGTTGAAAATAAAGCTGCCACAACCATTTGTGTACATGTCTTTGTGTGGACCTGTGCTTTTGTTTCTCTGAGGTAAATACCTTAGTAGACACATACTTAACATTTTACAAAATTCATATATTGTTTTCCAAAGTAGTTGAACAATTCTATTTTTCCATAAGCAATGTATGAGACTTCCAGTTTTTTCACAACCTCACTAACACTTGGTGTGGTCCAGCTTCCTAATTATAACCAATATAATGGGTGTTCAGTGCTATTTTAATGTGATTTTAATTCGTTTTCCCTGCTTACTAGTGATGTTAAGTATCTTTTCATGTGCTCATTGGCCATTTGCAAGATTTCTTCTATTAAATACCTGTTTAAATTATTTGCCCAGTTGTTTGGTATATTCCTGGTATTTTCCTTACAAAGAATCACATAATCTCCAAATAGGTAAAATTTCATGTCCTTCTTTCACATCTTTATTTCTCTTTCTTGCCTAATTGCAATGACTAGTACCTCTAGTACGTGGTAGAATAAAAATGATGAAAGCAGGTATCCCTGTCTTGTTCTCATTCACATGGGGGAAATAATTTGTCTTTCACTATTAAGTATGATATTGGCAGCAGGTTTTCTGTAGAGTTTGTTTAGAAACTAAAAAATTCCCTATAATCCAAGTTTATGGAGAGTTTTTTTTTTGGTATTATGAATGGGTGTTGAATTTTGTCAAATGTTTTTTATGCATCTATTTAGTAAGAATTTTTTTCTCATCTAAAGAGAGGTCTGGCTATTGTTCTGGCTTCTGGGAGGTAAACTCGAAAAGTGTGGAGTTTCCCAAGTGATAGAAGTGTTTCACTTTGTTATTGATGGTGGCCTTCTTGGGCCACATGTAATAGTTTATGCTAACAAGGTGACTTAGGGTGAAGGATGACCTCTTCAGAAAGACCAACCATATGATTAAGAAGATTGGGGCTTCAAGCTGTTTTGTCAGCCTAATCTCTGAGAACCAAGAGGAGATGGAGATTGTGTTCAACCATAGGCAATGATTCAATCAGTCATATCTATGTAATAAAACCCCAGGGAAAACTGTGGACACCAAAATTCATGTGAGTTTCCTGGGTTGGTAATACTCTAAGTACATTGCTACACATGGATGCTGAGAGTAATGTGTCCCTGAGGATGGTGGAAGTTTTACATCTAGAGGTCTCTGAGACTTTGTCCCATGCATTTTTTTCTTTGGCCAGTTCTAATTTGTATCCTTTCACTCTAATAAAGGTTTGTAATGGCACAGTGCTCTACTGAGTTTTGTGAGTCATTATAGTGAATTATAAAACCAGAGGGAGTCCGTGGGGACCCCACATTCATAGCCAGATGGTCAAAAGTGACAGCAGCCCCGAGGACCCCTGAATGTGTTGCTGGTGCCTGAAGTGAGGGCAGTTTTTCAGACTGTTCTTTCAGACTTTGCAGTTTGCAAAATTCATTGCAGTTCATGTTAGAAGTCTTGATCAGAGGTGGCATTTCAGGATACTGCACCCTTAACCTTGAGTCTGCCTAATTCTAGATAGCACCTATTGAAATGATCATGTGTTTTTTTTCTTCTTTATGCTGTAAATTTAATTAATTATATCCACTGAATTTTGATCCTTAAATCAACTTTGTACTCTGGGAATGAAAGTTACTTCATAATATTTTATTATTGTTTTCATACCGGGTTGAATTTAACTAATATTTTGTGAAGGGCATTTGCATCTATATTCATGAGAGGTATTTGTAATATCTTGGTCTGGCATTGGTGTTAGGATTACACTAGCCTCATATAATTTTGCTGGGCAGATATCCTTCTTCTGCTGGGCATGGATCCCAATATTTGAAAGATTTTATGTAAGACTAGTATATGTCATTCTTGAATGTTCAGTAAAATTCACCAGTAAAATCATCTGGTCTTCCTGTTTTTTTGAGAAGAATGTTTTTGATACAAATTTAATTTTTCTAATAATCATTTTCAGATTTTCTGCTTCTTCATGTATCAGTTTTGTGAGTGGTATGTTTTAGACAAACTTGTCTATTTCAGGTAAATTTTCAAATTTATTGGTTTATTGATGAAGTTATCTTTTTTTAATGTGTGTAGGATAAAATACTTTTATCCTGCATGATAAAATACTGCCATGATAAAATACTTTTCATTCCTGGTATTTGTGATTTGTATTCTCCTTCTGATTTTTTTTTTTATTAGTTTAGCTAGGGGGTTGTCAATTTTGTTTTTCCTCTCAAAGTATCAGCTTTGGGCTTTGTTAGTTTTCTCTATGGTCTGTATTTTTAATTTTATTAATTTCCATTATTTTCTTTATTCTTTACTTACTTTTACTGATCTTTAACTTATCTACCTTCTTTTACCAGCTATTTAAAGTGGATACTTAGCCGACTGACTTTTTATATATATATATTTCTAACATAAGCATTTAAAGTCATAAGTTTATCTCTAAACACTACTTTAGCTAACCTCACTAATTTTGATGTTTTGTCATCAAAGTTCTAGATATTTTCTTATTTCTTTAGTGATTTCATTACTCATTAGTTATGTAGAAGTATGCTATTTAATTTTCAGATATATAGGATTTTCCTATTATGTCACAGTAATACTGATTTCTAATTTAATTCCACTTTAATCATAGAATATTGCATGTGATTTTGATCCTTTTATATTTACTGAGAATTGTTTTATGTATTAATATGATCTGATCTGATAAATGAACCAGCTACACTTGAAAAGAATGTGCATTTTGTAGTAATTGGAGTTAGTGTTTTATAATTATTAATTATATCATGGTGATTAATTATGCTGTTCATACTTTCTACATCTTTCATGCTTTTTTTCTAACTAGTTCTTGTATCAGTTGTGAAGAAATGGATGGCAGAATCAACTACTGCAACTTTGGGATTTTCCATTTATTCATTTCTTTTTTTTTGACAGAATCTCACTCTTTCACCCAGGCTGCAGTGCAGTAGCATGATCTTGGCTCACTGCAACCTCCAGCTCCCAGGTTCAAGTGATTCTCCTGCCTCAGCCTCCCAAGTAGCTGGGATTACAGGTACCCACCACCATGCCCAGCTAATTTTTGCATTTTTAGTAGAGATGGGATTTCACCGTGTTGGTTAGGCTGGTCTCAAACTCCTAACCTCAGGTGATCTGCCCGTCTTGGCCTCCCGGAGTGCTGGGATCACAGGCATGAACCATTGTCCCAGCCTATTCTTTTATTTTTTTTTAACTTTTTTTTAAGCTTCAATAATATATATGCAGGTTTGTTATATAGGTAAAATTGCCAGTCACAGAGATTTGGTGTACAGATTATTTCAAAACCCAAGTAATAAGCATGAGTACTCTATAGGTAGTTTTTCATTCCTTATCCTCCTCCCATACTGCATCCTCAAGTAGGCCCCAGTATGTATTCTTCCCTTCTTTCTTCCCATGGGTACTCAATGTTTTAGCTCTCACTTGTAAGTGAGAAAATGCAGTATTTGGTTTTCTGTTCCTGTATTTAGTTCATTTGCGATAAGGGCCTCTAGCTCTAACCATGCTGTTGAAAAGGACGTGAGCTCAGTCTTTTTTATGGCTGCATAGTATACCACATTTATACCATAGTGCATAGGTACCACATTTTCTTTATCTAGTCTACCATTGATGGGAATTTAGATTTATTTCATGTCTTTGCTATTGTGATTAGTGCTGTGATGAACACACATGTGGATGTATCTTTGTGATAGAATAATTTATTTTACTTTGGATATATATCCAATAATGGGATTACTGTGTTGAATGGTAGTTCTCTTCTCAGTTTTTAGAGAAATCGCCAAATTGCTTTTCACAATGTTTGAACTAATTTACACTCCCATCAGCATTGTATGAACATTACTTTATTTCTACAACCTTGCCAACATCTGTTTTTTTTTTTGACTTTTTAATAATAGCCATTTTGACTAGTGTGAGATGGTGTCTCATTGTGGTTTTGATTTGTATTTCTCTAATGATTAGTGATGTTGAATATATTTTCATATGCCTGTTGGCTGCATGTATGTCTTCTTTTGAAAAGTGCCTGTTCATTTACTTTGCCCACTTTTTAATGAGGTTGTTCATTTTTTGCTTGTTAATTTGTTTGTTTCTTATAGATTCTGGATATTAAACTCTTGTAAGATGAATACTTTGTAGATATTTTCTCCCATTCTGTAGGTAGTCTGTTTACTGTTTGATAGTTCCTTTTGCTATGCATAAGCTCTTTAGTTTAATTAGGTCCCATTTTCCAATTTCGGTTTTTGTTGCAATTGCTTTTGGTATTGTTGTCATGAAATCTTTGCCAGGATCTATGTCCAGAATGGCATGTCCTAGATTATCTTCCAGAGTTTCTATAGTTTTAGGTTTTAAATTTAAGTCCAATTTATTGAGTTAATTTTTGTATATAGTATAAGGGGTCCCATTTCAATCTGTATATGGCTAGACAGTTATTCCAGCATCATTTATTGACTAGGGAGTCCTTCCCCCTTGTTTGCTTTTTTTCAACTTTGTGTAAGTTCAGATGGTTGTAAGTGTGTGGCTTTAATTCTGGACTCTGTATTCTGTTCCATTGGTCTATGTATCTGGTTTTGTAGCAGTGCCATACTGTTTTGGTTACTGTAGCCTTGTAGTATAGTTTGAAGTCAGGTAAAGTGATGCTTTTGGCCTTTTTTTTTTTTTTGCTTAGGATTACATTGCCTACTCAGGCTCTTTTTTGGTTCCATATGAATTTCGACAGTTTTTTTTTCTAATTCTGTGAAGAATCATTAGTAGTTTGATAGGAATAGCAATAAATATGTAAATTGCTTTGGGCAGTATGACCATTTTAACAATATTGATTCTTCCAATCCATGAGCATGGAATATTTTTCCATTTGTTTATGTCATTCCTTTTTTCTACAAGCAATGTTTTACAATTGTAAAAATCTTTTGCCTCCTTTATTAGCTGTATTCCTAGGTGTTTCATTTTTTTAGAGCTGTCATGGATGGGATAGCATTCTTGATTTGGCTCTGAGCTTGGATGTTGCTGATGTACAGGAATGCTACTGATTTGTGTATATTGATTTTTTTATTCTGAAACTTTGCTGAAGTTGTTTATCAGATATAGGAGTTTTTGGTCAGAGACCATGGTGTTTTCTAAGTATGAAATCATACTGTCTGTAAACAGGATAGTTTCACTTCCTCTTGTCCTATTTGAATGCCTTTTATTTCTTTCTCTTGTCTGATTGCTCTAACTAGGACTTCTGGTACTATGTTGAATATGAGTGGAGAGAGTAGGCATCCTTGTCTTGTTCTGGTTCTCAAGTGGAATGCTTCCAGCTTTTGCCTGTTGAGTATGATGTTGGCTGTTGGTTTGTTATAGATGGCTCTTGTAATTTTGAGGTATGCTCCTTCAGTGCCTGGGTTATTCAGTGTTTTAATGATGGGATGTTGAATTTTATCAAAAGCCTTTTCTGCATCTATTTAGATGATCATATGGCTTTTGTTTTTAGTTTTGTATATGTGATAAATCACATTTATTTATTTGCATATGTTTAACCAATGCTGCATTCCAGGAATAAAGCCTACTTGATCATCATGGATGAGCTTCATGATGTGCTGCTGGATTCAGTTTGCTAGTATTTTGTTGACAATTTTCATATATATGTTAGTCAAGGATATTGGCCTGTTTTTTCTTTTTTTGTTGTGTCTCTGCCAGGTTTTGGTATCAGGATGATGCTGGCCTCATAAAATGAGTTAGGGAGGAGTCCGTTCTCTTCAATTTTTTGGAATAGCTTCATTACTAATGGTACCAGTTCTTCTTTATACATCTGGCAGAATTTGGCAGTGAGTTCATCTGGTCCTGGGCTTTCCCTTATTGGCCTTTTCATGATTTCAGTTTCTTCCTGGTTCAATCTTGGGAAGTTGTATGTTTCCAGAATATGTCATTTTCTTGTAAATTTTCTTTTGTGTGCATAGAAGTGTTTGTAATAGTCTCTAAGGGCTTTTTGTGTTTCTTTGGGTCAGTGGTAAAGTCCCCTTTGTCATTTCTGATTGAGTTTATTTGGATCTTCTTTGTTTTTCTTGATTGGTTTAGCTAGTGACCTCTCAATCTCATTCTTTCAAAGAATTACTTCCTGAATTCATTAATCTTTTGTATGTTTTTTTGCATGTCAATTTCATTCAATTCAGCTGGTTTCGGTTATTTCCTGTCTTTTTGCAAGGCTTGAGGTTGATTTGCTTTCATTTTTCTAGTTCCTATAGGTGCAATATTAGGTTGTTAATTTGAGATTTTTCTAACTTTTTGATATGGGCATTTAGCATTATAAATTTTTCTCTTAACAATGTTTTAGCTTTGTCTCAGAGATTCTGGTATGTTTAATCTTTATTATCATTGGTTTCAAAGAATTTCTTGATTTCTGCCTTTTATTATTTATTCAAAAGTCATTCAGGAGCAGGTTGTGTAATTTCCATGTAACTATATGGTTTTGAGTGATCTTCTTAGTATTGATTTATATTTTTATTGTGCAGTGGTCCAGGAGTATGGTTGGCATGAATTTTTTTGAATTTGCTAAGGATTGTTTTATGGCCAATCTCATGGTTGGTTTTAGATTATGTGCCATATGCAGATGAGAAGAATGTATATTTTATTATTTTTCAGTGGAGAGTACTATAAATGTCTGGAAGGTCCATTTGGTCAAGTGTTGAGTTCAAGTCCTAAATATGTTTATTAGTTTTCTGCCTTGATGATATGTCTAATAGTGTCAGTGGGGTGTGCAAGTCTCCCACTATTATTTTGTGGCTTTCTGTTCTCTTTGTGAGTCTCTTAGAACTTCATGAATCTGGGTGCTCCTGTTTTGGGTTTATATATATTTAGGATAGTTAAGTCTTATTGAGCCCTTTACTTTATGTCATTAATGCCCTTCTTTTTTCTTTTTTGGTCATTGTTGGTTTAAAGTTTGTTTTGTCTGAAATTAAAATAGCAACCCCTTCTTTTGTCTGTTTTCTGTTTGCTTGGCAGATTTTTTCTGTATCTTTTAACTTAGAGCCAGTGGATGTCATTACATGTGAGATGGGCCTCTGGAACAAAGCATATAGTTGAGTCTTTCTTCTTTATCCAACGTGTCACTCTGTGCCTTTTATTTGGAGCAATTAGCCCATTTATAGTCAAAGTTAATACTGATACCTGTGAATTTGATCCTGTCATCATGCTCTTAGCTGATTATTTAT
The DNA here is from genome assembly GCA_963574635.1 of Cheracebus regulus. Lineage (NCBI taxonomy): Eukaryota > Metazoa > Chordata > Mammalia > Primates > Pitheciidae > Cheracebus > Cheracebus regulus. Next base: position 7,844 of record CAUYQU010084178.1, on the reverse strand, counting down.
TATGCAGACTTCACTGTGTAGTTGCTTTATATTGCCAATGGTCTTTGTACTTATGTGTTTTTGTGGTGGCCATGATGGTCTTTTGTTTCCCTGTTTAGCACTGCCTTAAGGATGTCTTGTAAGGTTCGTCTGGTGGTAATGAATTCCCTTAGCATTTGCTTGTCTGAAAGCGATCTTATTTCTCCTTCACTTATGAAGCTTAATTTGACTGGATATGAAATTATGTTTAGAATTTCCTTTCTTTAAGAATGTTGACTATATGTCCCTAATCTCTTCTGGCTTGTAGGATTTCTGCTGAAAGGTCTGCCATTAGCCTTATGGGGTTTCCTTTGTAGGTGACTTGCCCCATCTCTCTAGCTGCCTTTAATATTATTTCTTTCATTGAAGAGTCTGATGACTATGTGTCTTGGTGATAGTCATCTTGTACAGTATCTCACAGGGTTCTTGGCATTTCTTGAATTTGAATGTTGGTCTCTGCAGTGAAGTGGGGGAAATCTACGTGGATGTTATCCTTGAATATGTTTTCAAAGTTGCTTGCATTCTTCCTCTCTTTCAGGGACACCAGTGGATCATAGACTTGGTCTCCTTATATAATCCCATATTTCTCAGATGTTTTGTTTATTCTTTTAATTCTTTTTTCCTTATTTTTATCTGACTGAGTTAATTTGAAGAACCTGTCTTTGGGCTCTGAGATTCTTTCCTCAGCTTGGTCTATTCTGCCGTTAATACTTGCGATTGTGTTATAAATTCCTGTAGTGAGTTTTTCAGCTCTATTTTTATCAATTTAGTTCTTTCTTAAAATCACAATTTTTATCTTTCAGCTCCTGTATCATTTTATTGTATTCCTTAGATTCTTTGGGTTGAGTTTAGACTTTCTCCTGAGTATTGATGATCTTTGTTCTTGTCCACGTTCTAAATTCTATGTCTGTTATTTCAGTCTGTCTAAAAACAATTACTGGGGAACTAGTGGGGAGGTAACCATGATTTCATTTGGAGGTAAGAAGACACTGACTTTTTGAGTTGCCAGAGTTCTTGGTTCTTTCTCATCTGTATGGGTTAATGTTCCTTTAATCTTAAAAATTACTTGTTCTTTGGATGGGTATTTTGCTTTTTATCTTCTTTGATGCCCTTGGGAGTTTGATTGTGGTGTAAGGTGGGTTCAGTCAACTGGCTTCATTTCTGGAAGATTTCAGGGGATCTAGTATGAGCTTAGCACTCCCTTGCTGCATGCTGTTACTCTGGGGCATGGGTACCAGGCCCCCTGCTTTTTTTCTCTGGCCCCTCAAGGTTAGGAACCTGCTGTACTGTAGGGGCCAAGGTGTTCCTAGTCCACTGACCACAATATTTTGATGAGGGGAATGGTTATGAGGAACCAGAGAGAGCTGTGGTTCTAGCTATAACTGTAGGAAAGTGCTTCATGACAGGAAGCTGAGGCTTTCATTTCTGGCCTTTACTTCTGAACTCCAGTAGAGGAAACAAGCTACTGTCAACCTGTGGCAGAGCAGGAAGGAAGTTTGGGAATAAACACTGTTACTTTCCCCTTCTTCTGCCCTGCATTTTTTTCTTGTTATCTCTCGTTGACTCAATGCAACTGGAAACCACAGGACAAAGAAAATCCATTTATATGAGCTAAGGAGGTCAACTGCCTGGGTGCACAACACGGTAGAGAAGGGTGAAGAATGGATTTGGAGCACAATGTAAATATTCAGAACAATCACTCAGTAGTTATATGACTTTTAGCAAATCACTTACTGAGTATTTGCTCTTCCTATCTATATAGTTATTAAATATTAGGATAACAATATTATATTGGAGAAGAGCAAGAAACCAAGTTGAGGATTAAAAAGTTTAACAACATCCTATTTTTCAAGAGCGTAAGACATCTAATAGGTCTATGAGATATTTTATATAAAGTTTTATTTAAGTTTTATATGCTTATTTCTTGAATTTAAAGGTATTTAGTGCACAATGAAACTTATTTTATTTCTTCTAAAGTCTGTGTCAGTTATCCAGGGGTAAATAATTCCTTTGTCAATTAATTTTGGTTAAAAAAGGTATATGCTGCCTTGGTGAAAATTTTGGAAAAATGTGTATTTGAATATGCTAAGTGTTTAGAACTATGCACTTAACCAAATTATGCTACTTTACATGTATTGCAAGCTACCTTGGCATTGCTCCCCTCTCTTATAATGCAGTCCCTTCTGAGCATGCAGGAATGCCTGTGACTGTGGTTATGTGCTGTAAATGAGGACGAACTGCATGGAAAAGTAGAGACTCAAAGAGAATGTGCAGGTGGCACTGTCTTTGCCAGTGGATGATATGACTATTTTAAAAGCTAGGAACTTCCTGGCAATTTTTCTGGCCAAATAATTTATATGATATTTAGTTTTTATAATTTTTTTGTTCCATTAAATGTATCTGAAAGTGCATTTTATGAGTGCTGGATGTAAATTAAATTCAGTTTGAATCTTATTTTAAAATTGTTTTTTTTTGTTGGTTGTGATTTTTCTTTTCTACATGATCACCCTGCCTTCCCCACATTACCTAGGGCAAGTCATTTCCACTTAATGTTTCTTGATAAAATAGGGACTTTTATTCTGAAATCTCATCAAGTGGTTTAATAGGAAGGAGATAATCTTTGTTAAATTGTGTAACTTCCTGTAAAGACAGTAGATGTAAAGCAAATTACATAGGTTTCAAAATTTGCTTATAAATGTTAAACCTGTCAGTAGACATCAGGCAAAATTATTCTTGAATGTTATTGAATTGAGTGGTGAAATTAGCAACAAAGGAATTGACTGTAACAGATGGATTTAAAAATGAAGATAAAAACTTTTAGTGCTATTAGCTATGCCTCAATATTTGAATTCCTGACAATTTCATAAAATCTTTCAGTCCAATTAATTGACCAAAGATATAAAATACTGCTTATGTCATAAAGGTGGACTATAAAGTACTGAAGGTAGCCTTAAAAAGTTCTTGTGATTTCAAAGAATTGACTTAAATTCTTTTGGAAATGACTTTCTGACTCAAAGCAGTCTCTTGCTTCTAAATATTTGTGAATAATTCATTTTTTTTTCTTTTGCAAAGAAAAAAAGGCTAAACATTTAAAACTATATAGACGTTGAATAGTAAAAAATAATTTAGGTCTCTACATTTCCTAAGATCAAATAGAATATCAATTTAATGTATTTACTTAAAAAGATATAGAACCCTCACAGTGCTAATGTTCTTAGGAACAAATACATGTACTCAGTGCCAACTGAGTAAGTAATTTGTGCCAGGAAAGAAGCAGCCTCTGATAAACTCGTTGGCTAAACTTGATTACTCTGTTGCATTTGCTGTCTTGACAGCATTGATTGACATTCTTTTTTTTTTTTTTTAATTTTCAAACTCTAAATGCAATTGTTGCACCTTTAGATATGACTAAGGCAAAAAAATAAGCAGCCACACATTTAACACTTCCGCTGGAGTCTTTAATTGTGTTTGAATAAAGGATAATTGATTTCAAGATCTGACTTTTTTTTCTTTATTTTCTGTGTCTCTCTGTTTAGAGAAGAAGGAGGCTTATATGGACATTCTTACAGTTATTAGTGTTTTTGTTTTTATCCACAGTCTCTGGCTTTGGAACATTGCCCAAATCAGGGATTTTTTTTTTTCTTTAATCTTTGGACCAGGATATACCTTAATGAGTCATTTAAAAATCACAAAATAGGTGGTAGTCGAAGCCTAGGTTCCCTAGACTCACATCCAAATTAAGGATTCATGTAAAAAAGAAATTAGGAAGTATTCCTGGGGTAAGCTGGCAGACATTCGGAAGATTGGATCAAGAAGGGAAAGAACTGAGAGATAATGTATCACGCGAAGTCTCAGTGAAGGTAACGTTGACTCAACCCAAAGGAGGGTTTTGGAGAATGATGGAAGTCACACTCCACTGTCAAAAGACAGAGTAACTTGGGAAATCAAAATATCAGCTCCGTTGGGGTCAAACAGTTGTCTCCATTCTAAATTTCAGGATGTCACTCTTAACTAAGTCCTAACTTTCACATGGAAAAACTCTCAAGTCTGAATTAAACTGTTGTAATTCAGCAACTCATACAATTAAATTTGTGTTTGATTTTCAGCAGTTCAGCTCTCATGCTAAAAAAAAAAAAAAGACTGGTTAATTTAGGGTTGTGATGGAAGGTCTCTCATTCTCAAACCATGACTTGAATGAGTTAAAGGAACTAAGCTAATTATTTTCTTCTGTAAATTCTGGCATTCTATTCAGGAGTATCCATCCCACATCAAATATATGGTAGTCACCATTACTGCAACAGTCAATAGCAATCACATGCAGGAGCCACATGGGCTTCCAAGGCTATGCTTCAGTTAACATTTCATCACAACCAACAGATGATGAACTTGAGTAATTGTGATGCCACTCTGTGCTGTGAATTACTAGTATCTTACTTCCCTTTGGCAAGTAGTTTCGTACTGTGCTTAAGCTCAAGGGCATGACCAAACCAGTACTCAATTCTCATCTTTAAAGGTCTATCTCTTGGGATTGTATCATTCATGGTTCCATCTGGAAAAATAAACTGCTGAGTAATTGGAATAGAGAAAATTTAATATAAAGAATTATTGGAGAGAGGGGTGGATAAAATGGTTGAGTGGCCTTCACTGATCATCCTCCCTGCAGGAACACAAAATTGAACAACTATCCACACACAAAACACCTTGAGGGATGCAGTGATTGTGGGACTTTGCTTTGGAACTCAGTGCTACTCTGTCACAGTGAAAAGCAACTCTGAGCAGAACTCAGCTGGTGCCTGTGGAGGGAGCATTTAGAGCAGCCCTACCCAGAGGTGAATCACTCATCTCAGTAGTCAGAATCTGACTTCTGGCAAGCCTTGTCACTGCAGGCTAAAGTGATCTGAGGTCCTAAATAAACCGGAAAGACATTCTAGGCCACAAGTACTGCAATTCCTGAGCAAGTCCTGGTGCTGTGCTGGCTCAGAGCCAGTGATCTTTGGGGGCATGCTACATGGTGAGACACTAGCCAGGACAACCAAGGGAGTGCTGGTGCTACTCCTCCAACCCCAGGCAGTGCAGCTCGCAGGACTGGGAGAGACCCCTTCCCTGTGCCTAAGGAGAGAAGAAGGAAGAGTAAAGAGGACTTTGTCTTGCAACATAGATACAAGCTCAGCCACAGAAGGGTAAGGCTCCAGGTGGAGTCACAAGATAGGTCCCCATTCCAGGATCTAGATCCCAGATATTTCTAGACATACCATGGTCCAGAAGGGCACCTTCTGCCTCAAAGGGAATGATGTCCTGGCAGCATTCATCACTTGCTGACTAAAGGGATCTTGGGCCCTGAATAGTTGACAGTGATAACCAGGCAACATTTGCTGTGGGCCTTGGTTGTGACTCAAAGACATGGTAGCTTCAGGTGTGACCCGTGGTTACAGAGAGAGACTCCTGCTTGAGAAAAAGAGAGGGAAGAGTCAAGGTAACTTTGTCTTGTACCTTAGGTACCAGCTCAAGTGCAGTAGAGTAGAGCACCAAGTGTTTGGGTCCTTGTGGTCCCTGATTCCAGGCTTTGTCTCTTGGATAGCATTTTTGGATCTGCCCTGGACCAGAGGAGAGCTCATTTCCCTGAAGAGAGAGACCCAGGCCTTGCAGTATCCACCACAGCTGACTGAAGAACCCTTGGGCCTTGTGTGAATGTTAACAGTAGTCAGGAGGTACTCCTGTGGGCCTGGGGCAGTGGTGGCCAGGAGAGACTCTTCTACTTTGAAAAGGGCAGGGAAGACTGGGAAAGATTTTGTCTTCTGGCTTTTCGTGCCAGCTCAGCTACAGTAGAATAGAGGACCAGGAAGATTCCCAAAGTTCTCCAGGCTCTTGTTCCTGGACAGCATCTCTGGACCTGCCCAGGGCCGGGGGCACTGGGAAGGAACTTGCTGTCCTAAGGGAAAGAGACAAGCCTGGCTAGCTTTGCTACTGCTGATTGTAGAACACTAGAACCTTGAGCAAACATAGGCTGTAGTCAGAGGGTGAATACTACAGGCCATGGGCAAGACCCAGTACTATGCAGGCTTTAGGTCTGACCCAACACAGTGGTGGTAACCACAAGGGTGCTTGGGTCACCCCTCCCCAAGTTCCAGGTGGCTCAGCATAGAGACTCCATTTCTTTGGTAGAAAATAAGGGAAGAGAACAAGAGTCTCTGCCTGGTAATCTAGAGAATTCTTCTAGATCTTATCCAAGGCCAGCAAGGCAGTACCTCTATGAATCTGCAAGAGATTTGGGCTGCCTCCCAATGCAGATATTGTTCAGTGATTAAAAACTTAGATCAAAACACCCAAGTCCCTTCAAATATCTGGACAGATGTCCAAAGAAAGGTGGGTATACAAACCCAGACTGAAGACTACAGCAAATACCTCTTCAATGCCCAGTTACCAACAAACATTTAAAAGCGTCAAGACCATCCAGGAAAATATGACCTCATTGACAAAATTAAATAAGGCACTGGGGAACAATGCAGAGGCAGAGATATGTGCCCTTTCAAATGAAAAATTCAAAATAGCTATTTTGAGGAAACTCAACAAAATTCAACATAACACAGGAAGGATTTTAGAATCCTGGTAGATAAATTTAACAAAGAGATTGAAATAATGAAAAGATTTAAGTGGAATTTCTGGCATTGAAAAATGCAGTTGTAATACTAAAAAATGCATTAGAATCTCTTACCAGCAGAATTGAGCAAACAGAAGAGAGTTAGTGGCCTCAAAGACAGGCTATTTGAAAATATACAGTCAGAGAAGACAGAATAAAAAAGAATAAAAAAGAATGAAGCATGCGTATAGAATCTAGAAAATAGCCTCAAAAGGACAAATCTAAGAGCTATTGGCCTTTAAAGGAGAGGCAGGGATAGAAAGTTTATTCAAAGGGATAATATTAGAGAACTTCCCAAACCTAGAGAAAGATGTCAATATTCAAGTACAAGAAGGTTATAGAAGATCAAGCAGATTTAACCCAAATAAGACTACCTTAAGACATTAATAATCAAATCCCAAAATGTTAAGGATAATGCAAAGATCCTAAAAGCAGCAAGAAAAAAGAAGCAACATCCAGCGGAGCCCCAGTATACCTGGCAGCAGACTTTCCAGTGGACATCTTACAGGCCAGGAGAGAGTGGCATGACATATGTAAAGTGTTAAAGGTCAAAAACCTTTTATCCTAGAATAGTATATCTAAAGCAAATATCCTTGAAACACAAAGGAGACTTTCCCAAACAAATAAAAGCCAACGGACTTTGATCAATACCAGATCTGTCCTACAAGAAATGCTAAAGAGAGTTCCTTCATCTGAAAGAAAAGAATGTTAATGTGCAATAAGAAATCATGTAAAGGTGCAAAGCTTACTGGTAATAACAAGTACACAGAAAAACACAGACTATTATTACACTGTGCCTGTGGAGTATAAAGTACTCTCATTATGAGTAGAAAGACTAAAGAATGAACCAATCAAGAATAATAACTGTAACAACTTTCCAAGATGTAAACAGTAGAGTTAGATAACCAGAAACAACAAAAAGTTAAAAAGCAGAGGGATAATGTTAAAGTGTAGAATTTTTGTTATTTTTCTCTTTGCGTCTTTGTTGCCTTATATGCTTATGCAATCACTGTTTGGTTATCATGTTTTTCTTTTCTTTCTTTCTTTCTTTTTTTTTATTGCATTTTAGGTTTGGGGGTACATGTGAAGAACATACAGTATTGTTGCATAGGTACACACGTGGCAGTGTAATTTGTTGCCTTCCTCCCCTTCACCTATATCTGGCATTTCTCCCCATGCTATCTCCCCC
>CAUYQU010084177.1:0-18890 GCA_963574635.1 Cheracebus regulus | reverse complement strand
CCAACCTTTTCAGCTGGGGTGCCTGTGGGGGATGGGGGCCGCCTCCCCACCACCTCTATCACCCTGGTGGTAGATTTTTTTAACACCAAAAAAAAAAAAAAAAAAAAAAAAAAAAAAAAAAAAAAAAAAGCTCACTAACATTTAATAGTTTAGTCATCAGATATGAAAATTGAAAAACTGCTTAGCTGAAGAGTAATGTTCTGATGTAAGGGTTAAACTAAACATTACTGAGTAGAGCAGATGTTCATGAGGTAAGCTATTGATATAGAAAGCCAAGAACCAGTTGGGAGAGGGAGAGCAGTTCAGAGAAATGCAAAGGTGGTACCGGCAGAGAAGCAGCCCAGGGCCCAGGGAACAGAGTAATGAGCCCAGTACAAGATGTATTCTCCCTTTCACAGTTGTAATTATTATTGCCATTTGTGAATTTGAAGACTCTCTTGAGGAAACAGTAAAAAAAAAAAAAAAAAGGTTAGTCCAGGCATTAGAGAGATGGTGTAAAGAATCCCGTGTAAAAGTTATAGAGAAATCTGCAAAGGTACAGTTTGGGTTTCAGGATTTTGGAGTGGGATGAGGATATAGATGGGTTGGATTTATTTGTCATAATATAAATGAAAGTCTAGGGGGGAGAGAGAATGAGGAAAACAGGATATAAAATGAGAAGAATCCAACTCTGATTTTGTACAGATTGATTAGACTGTAGGCCCTCATTCATGGATGAAAATACTAATAGGGAAATAAGGAATTGTAGGGAAATAAGGAATAAGGCAGTAACAATAAGAATGAAACTCTCCAAAAGACTAAGAGAAAATGTTTAGTTAGCCTCAGTTGGTTGTTGGAGCTATGCATTGAGATGTTTGATTCTTTAGCAGGTAGGAAACTATGTGAAAGAATCTTCTGATGTCATAATTTCCGGGTGCAACTGGAACATTTGATCATCATTCCTTTGGCAATTCCAGGCTTCTGTGGAAGGTCAGTAGAAGCATTGATTTATTCACCTCTACAGGAATCAGACTCAGCCTATTTTGGTAAGTCTATTTATCCTTGATCAAATAACGATGTTAACACCTGCATAGATAATCACACTAAACCACAGTGTGGTTTTACTAAATCATCATTGAGCAAAACACTTTTTTTCTTGATAATTGACACATAGTCTATAAAAGTTATCATATTTAAATTCTTAAACCTTAATTTAGTTTTATTGCCACCAATAAACATTTACTTTTAGGCATAGAACACTGTACAAGACATAAGAAATAGTTGAGCCATTTTAAATTTTTCCTATCCCTTGTGGGCTAATAGTTGAATACATGCAAATTATTTCAAGATAGAGCTATTAAATATTCACTGTGTGCCAAGCACTGTTCTAGGTATTAAGTATTCAGCGATCACAAAGACAGATTTGGAATGAGGGGGGATATTAAGCACTTACAAAAATAAGGGTAGTATTTCTGAACAGTGGGCACTTCTGCCTCTCTCTCCCCTGAGGAGACATTTGGCAATGTATAGACATTTTGAACTGTCACAACTTTGGGGGAGGGGTACTGTTTGCATCCACTGGGCGAAGGCCTTGAATTCTGCAAAACATCTTCCAATGCACAGGATAGTTTCCTCCTTCGCTGACTAAGAATTATCTGATCCCAACTGTCAATAGTGTCATGGCTGAGAAACCTTGAATTAGAATGACTATAACTGTTACAAAGCAGAAATGAAGGTTGCTATGAAAACTTAGATAATGGGGGTTTATAGAAGTAAGTTACAGAGTAAGTAAAATGTTAGTTCAGACTTAATGGATTGCATTGGCCATAGCAAATGCAGGGTGGGAGCAGTGGGGTAGGGAAGAGTTCCAAGGTAGGCAGTAAGGAGTTTGTTTATATGTGTTTATATGTATATATCATGTCTACTTCATAATAAATTTAATATCTCATGTATACTTGCATATATTTATATATATTTTTACTAATGCTCAGTAGTACATGCTGAATAATAATAGTTAACATTTACTGAGCACTTACTGTGTGTTAGGCACTGCACTTTACAGGTATTACCTTACTCAATCCTCACTATTCTCCTAGAATTAGATAATATTATCACCAATGTACCCGTGAGAAATATAGATAAATACCTTGGATCACATAGTTGGGAAGGGCCAGAACCAGGATTTGAACTCAGGTAAATCCAGCTCTCCCAAGGCTACTTTCTTAACTACTTTACTGTGACTATAAAGAAGCGGGGGGAAATGAATAATCACCTGGAGCAGAAGGATTAGCTGAAGATATCTTGGTGATTGCAAAATTCTGTGCTCCAAAGGAAGAGAGAGTATAGATAGGTAGAGAGGTACTTGTTGATTGTAACAACTGTTTAAAGGCAAACTGAATTTTGTCTTCACACAGCAGAAATGGACTTCAGTTATGTTAACCATTGGGTACACTATCCTTGTATCACTTGGTGGCTGTTTTGTATTTTTTGCAAGACTTAAATTGTACATAATGGATAGTTGTGAAATATTTTTATAGCTATTTATAAATAGAATAACACTCAGAATATTTCTATATGTCTATAACAAGATATTAAAAAGTCCAAGGCCAGGCACGTGTGCACCTGTGGTTCCAGTTACTAAGGAGGCTGAGGCAGGAGGATTGCTTAAGCCCAGGGGTTCAAGATTGTAGTGCACTATGATTGCACTTGTGAATAACCACTGCACTCCAGCCTAGACAACATAGTAAGACTCTGACTCCTAAAAGAATTCCATACAAGTCTTTGATGACAATCTATCTCCACCCCCAATATTTTAACTTTCTAATCTAGGTTTTCAGTGAATTATGCCTTTTCAATTTGAGACCCAGCCAAGGAGGTTTCCAGTGGAAGGAGGAGATTCTTCAGTTGGGCTGGAAGTGGGGATGAGCTCCAGTGCTACCTGTAATGGGAAGGAGATGTCACCAACCGGGTAAAGTCTTCAATCCTGACAACCGAGGAAATATGTATTGGCTATCATCAATATAACCTTCAGCTGATACTCGGTATAAGCAAGAAAAAACTCTCAGGAATTCAAAAACATTGTTGTTTCTAAATTAGCATTAACAGAGCCCAGGTTTCCTTAGTATAGAGTCTGTATTTTGTATTTCTGTAAGTCTTGATGATAGATCAATTCATTCTCTCTCTTTCTGGCACATTTTTAGCTATTAACCAAAAATCCCCGCAATTACCTTTGTACCAGCCTAATAGACTGTTTTGTTGATAGCTTCATGATTAGATAACATTCAATTAAACAAACAAACCTTCAATGTTAGTATGTACCGGGCACTGTGCTAGGCATAAGGCTAAAAATACGAAAAAGACTTAGACCTCAGATTTGGTGTCACTTTGGCTTTGCAGTGACCTTTGGCAGAAAGTGATACAGAGTATGAAGATTCTATGAGACAAAGCAGTTTTGCAAAATGGTTAGTTCCACTTCTCTGATATTCATCATAGCAAAACCTTAGATACTACATTGTTAGATTGTCATGGTTGGAAATTTTCGGAACATAGATTTAAGTTTAACAGGGTGTAGGTACTTAAAAATCGGAGTTAGTAAAGAATGAAATAGGCTACTTTGGGAAAAAATGAGTTCCCAGTCTTTAGAAATGTTTAGGGCTGAGTGAATATTAATTGGTGGAAATGTTGGAAAGGAAATTCATATATAAGACGTATTTTTGGACTAGGTGTCATTTAAGGGCCATTTCACATCTGAGAGTCTGTCAACATTTGAACAGTATGTGGAATACTATATTCAGTTTTGTATTGTGCCACAAACATTCTCATTTTGAAGTCACTCAACTGAAGTGATTTTAGGGGGCATATGCACATGAATTGCCATGGTATTATCACTTATGTTTGTAACTATGCACTTTGTTTTGCCGTTTAGCAATTATTACATACCTTTCAAAATGAACATCTGGAGGATTATCTTTGAATATATGAATTTCCTGTGATTAAATCTATGGCACAGGCCACAATTTCTTTGTTATATTAAAAGTCTAAAATAGGTACCTCATCAGCAACACCATGTTTTACTCATTTTATGACATTCAGAGATTTCAAAGTGATTCAAAACAGTTAAATATACACTCAAACTTGGGTGCTCTGAAAAAAATATTTCCCCTTTTTAGTAGCTAACTACATGTCATCTGCTTTTTTATTCAGGCAACTCCGGAGATGCCCTGCAAGTCATTGCCTGACAATAACTGATGTTCCTATCACTGTCTATGCAACAATGAGAAAGCCACCTGCACAAAGCAGCAAGGAAATGCATCCTAAATAGCATCATTAAGTCTTTTATCAAGGTCTGACTAGGTCAAGGGTAATGGACCAGTGTCATCTTCTGATCTGGTAAACAAATAAAAGTGGTGGCACCTTTGAATGATGACAACAATTGAGCTATTTACTTTTAGTAAGACAGACAGAAATGTAGTTGATAAAGCACACGTAGTAATAGGCTATCAGTTATGCCTGATAGGTAAGACAGAATAATATTTCACAATTAGAAAGTACCTTAGAGATCGTCTTGCTCACAGTAGGTCATTAATATCAATAATTGAAGATGAAGCTTAATTCGCCATGGTCATCAATCAGGTGGGGCTTATTCTAAATACTTAATGTGTCTTAGGCTCATTTCCTTGTTCATATTTGGGTTGCTACTTAGCTAAATCCTTTTACCTTAGTACTCCAAGCCAGTCCCTGTCTTGATATTATTTGATAATGCTCTGCTCAGGAATCATTATATTGGGTGAGAAATGGAGCCCTGGGGTTGTGTTTTGGAAGAGTATTCAAGATCAAAGAAAGTTCTTAGTCCATGGTTAATCTGCAAAGCATTTAAGCTACTTCCATATAGGAGCCCAGATTATTGGTTAAATGTATTGATAATGAAGTCAAAGCTGTGATTCTAACCCTGATTTTTCCAAGAAAATGATGTCCCATTATCACATTGTACCCTAAGTGCTAACCAGATATCTTGATAAATTGTGTACGATAGATATTGAGTAACCTCATGTGGAGTTTTCAATTTGGTTAGATGTAGGATCACTCTTGAGTTTGGGGCCAGCTCTCTATGTTCTCTTTTTTTTCTTTTAGTAGTCCCCAGAAACTCAGCCTGCTTTCCTTTTTTCTCAATGGCTGTCAGCGTCCATCTAATGAAATTGTCTTTTCCAAAAGACTGACTTGAGGATCAGATACAATTTTCACCAGTGTTTTTTTTTTTTGTCTACCTTGCTGCTTCTGAAAATATACATGTAAGTCTTTTAAAATGAAAAATTCACTTAACTTATAATTAAATAGACATACATGCATATGCATTACCTTAGGTGAAAAAGAAAACTGCCAGGGAGTTATAAGATGAAAAACTCTCAAAGCTCACACAGAGCTGGGAGATGTTTGAATGCCAACCAGTTATAGTGGAAAGATCTTGAACATGTGGGACATTGAGTAAAGACTCAGAAAGGTCATACTTTCATAAGAGATCCAAACTGGCACTAGACTAAAGGCTTTAACAAAGCTTAAAAATAAGCCTTGAGAGACTCAAGATAATCTCTAAGTAACCTCATTTTGTCTGCCAAATAAAAATGGAATATTCCTTAAAGGAAGAAAACAAAATGGAGGCAGGAAATTGCCTGAGGCTGGAGAAAGAATGACAGGAAGGAGAAAGGAGTGATGAAAAATTTCTAAAAAGGGCTGGGCTTGGTGGTTAACACCTGTAATCCAGGCACTTTGGGAGGCCGAGGCAGACAGATCATTTGAGGTCAGGCATTCGAGACTAGCCTGGCCAAAATGGTGAAACCCCATCTCTACGAAAATTGAAAAAATTGGCTGGATATGGGCCTGTAATCCCAGCTACTTGGAAGGCTGAGACAGGAGAGTCACTTGAACCCAGGAGGCGAAGGTTGCAGTGAGCCAAGATTGCACCACTGCACTCCAGCCTAGACAACAGAGTGAGACTGCACCACCCCCTCACCAAAAAAAAAGAAAAGAAAAGAAAAGAAGAGAAAAGAAAAATTCCCCAGAGCTTATACAAGGCTGGGAAGAATATATGTTTCAACAGTAGTGGAAAGATCTTTTAATGTAGTACATGGATCATTGAGTAGAGTAGAGTCTTCAGCAAAATACTACCAAAGTGGGGTTAGGGTTAGGTTAGGGAGATGGGAATAGATTGAAGGCTACTCTGGACTTGTCCTAACAAAGCTTAAGAGCAACATTTGAAAGGATCAGATTGACTTCAGTAACTCTTAACCTTACCCGAAGGGAGACAACCCCTTAAAATAAAAATAAAACTACAATAAAAGCCAGCACCAAATGTGTAACATTCACAATGATTAGCATCTAATAAAAGATTACCAGGCCTTGCAAAAAAAAAAAAAAAAAAAGGAAAATGCAATTCACAATCAAGAGAATCTTTAGTCGATAGAAGCAGACTCAGAATGACAGATGATAGCATTAGTAAATGATACAGTTTTGCTCTGTGTCTCAACCCAAATCTCATGTTGAATTGTAAACCCAAGTTTTGGGGGAGGGACCTGGTAGTAGGCGATTGGATCATGGAGGTGGATTTTCCCCATGGTGTTCTCATGATGGTGAGTTCTCACGAGCTCTGGTTGTTTAAAAGTGTGTGTGCTTCCCCCTTTTCCCTCTCTCTCTCCTGCTCCAGCTTGCTAAGATGTGCTTGCTTCCCTTTGCCTTCTGCTATGATTGTAAGTTTCCTGAGGCCTCCTAGCCATGCTTCATGTTAAGCCTGTGGAACTGTGAATGGATGTGAATTTACTTCCTAAATTATCCAGTCTCAGTAGTTCTTTATAGCAGTGTGAAAATGGACAAATACAATAGACAAGCTACCATAAATAACATTCGAGTAGTGGATGAAAGCATAAAGAAGAGATAAATGGGAGATATAAAAATGACTAAAATAGAAGTTTTAGAGATGAAAAATACGGTATCTGAAGTAATAATATACACTGAATAGGATTAAGAGATTAGATACTGGAGAAGAAAAGATTAATGAACTTGAAGACATAGCTATAGAAATTATCTGACATTAAGTACAAAGAAAAAAGCAATTAAAAAAGAGTTTAAGTTTTGTGTTTCATTATCAAGTAGTCCAATATATATGTAAGTGGCTTCTCAGAAGAAGGGAGGGGGATAGAAAAAAATTTGAAGAAATAATGGTTACATTTTCCCCAAATTTGATGAAAACTATAAACTCACAGATTCAAGTAGCTTAACCAACCTTAAGAAGAAGAAACATGGAAATAAAACATGTCATAACTAAATTGAAGAGAAAATCTTAAAACTTGATAGTAAATGACACATGCATTCAGAGAAAAATAAGAATGAGAGCACACTTTTCATCAGAAAATATTAAAGCAAAAAGGCAAAAGAGCAATATCTTTTTTTTTTTGAGACAGACTTTTGCCCTTTTTTGCCTAGGCTGGAGTGTGCAATGGTGCAATCTTGGCTCACTGGAACCTCTGCTTTCTGGGTTCAAGTGATTCTTCTGCCTCAGCTTCCCGAGTAGCTGGGACTGCAGGTGCCCACCACCACTCCTGGCTAATTTTGTATTTTTGGTAGAGACAGGGTTTCACCATGTTGGCCAGGCAGGTCTCGAACTCCTGACCTCAGGTGATCTACCTGGCTCAGCCTCCCAAAGTGCTGGGATTACAGGCATGAGCCACAGTGCCTGGCCTGGAAGCAGTATCTCTGAAGTATCTTTATTGGAGGTGAAGTAAAGACTTTTCAGCCAAACAACTACTGAGAAAATTTATCAGTAGCAGATCTGCACTATAAAAAAATGTTCAAGGAAGTTTTTCAGGCAGAAAGAATGGTACTAGGTGGATAGAAATGGATATGCCATGCAGACATTAATCTGAAGAAAGTTGGAGTAGCTATACTAATAGCAGACAAGAAGATTTCAGAGCAAAGAATTTACAGAGGTAAAGAGAGGCATTTCATAATGATAAAGGGGTCAAGACATCGAGAATACCTAACAATCTTAAATGTTTATGCCAGAGCTTCAAAGTACATGAAGCAAAAACTGATGCAATTGAAAGGAGAAAGAATTCCACATTTGTAGTTCAGAATTTCAGCTGGCAGAACAAGTAAACAAAATCAGTAGGGATAGAGAGGATATGACAATTGATATGGAACACTTTAACAAGGAACAGCAGAATACATTCTTTTCAAGTGTACATGGAACATTTACGAAGTAGAACACATTGTAGGCCACAAAACAAGTTTCAATAAATTGAAAAGTATTCAAAGTATGGAAGGGTATGCAAAGTATGTCTTATAGTAGAATTAAATTATAAATTAATAAAGATACCCAGAGCATCTCCAACTATTCGAATTCTTAATGATACACTTCTGAATAATCCCTGAATAAAATAAGAAATGACTGAATAAATTAGAAAGTACTTTGAACTGAATGAAAATGAAAACACAGCATATTAAAATGCATGGGGAGCAGCTAAAGTAGTGCTTAGAGAGAATTAAGGCAATAAATTCTTTCATTAGAAAAGAAGAAACATCTCAAGTCAGTGATCTAAGCTTCCACCTTAAGAAAACAGAAAAAAAAATGAGCAACTAAATCCTAAGTAAGCAGAAAGAAAGAAGTGATATAGATAAGAGGAGAAACAATGATATAAGGGCAGACAAATAATAGAGAAAATCAATGGAACCAAAAGCTGATTTTTAAAAAAGATCAGTAAAATTGATAAACCTCTAGGCAGAATTATCAGGAAAAAAAGAAGACACAAATTACCAAATCAGGAATGATAATGGGGGCATCATGACAGATTTAAAGACATTAAAAGGATAGAGTTTTTCAGCAGTATGAATTCTTTAGTCTTCCAAGGCCTTTACCCTGAATAAATTGCCTTCCACATTTCTCACATTTCCAGGTGTAAGCTTTCTGTCAGGGAATATTACAAATAGGTCCTAGGGCAACCTGGTGACACCATGCTTT
The DNA here is from genome assembly GCA_963574635.1 of Cheracebus regulus. Lineage (NCBI taxonomy): Eukaryota > Metazoa > Chordata > Mammalia > Primates > Pitheciidae > Cheracebus > Cheracebus regulus. The sequence goes on along the minus strand of CAUYQU010084177.1, from coordinate 9,904 downwards.
CATAACCTTCCACCAAGCTGACATCAGCTCATTAATCAACAGCCTTTTAGACATGATCACTTGACACAGCTTCTGTTGAGGTTGCTAATTTAGCTCACTGTTTGTAAACCATGGTCTGGCTGGGCTGGTGAGGGACTCAAGCCTGAGCAGCCAGCATCACTACACTTGAGGAGTTTCTTGAGAGATTCAACTGTTTCTTCCGGCTGTTAGGGTCATGCTACATTCCTCTCAAGTTTCTGCCTTCCTGTCTCATACTTTGGCAGATGTCAGGTTTTCACCCTTAATCTCACCAACCTTCTGCCCACCTCATCTTGCCTTCTAGCAGTCTTCTCTGCAAATGGTGTCCTTTGGCGCTGTGACGTTTAGAAACTGACTGTTCCTATTCATGGTAGCCAAACTTCTTATCTACTTTTCAGGACTTGAAAAGTTATCAGAGACCTGAGGGAGCACTTTTTGTTTCTCTGAGGCCTGTGCCATTATTCCCTCAGTCTTCTCCCCACACCCTCAGGCAAGTCAGAGATTTCTGGGGCTCAGTTGAACTCAAAAGGAGAAGTCACTGTCTGTTTTTCCCTTTCTCAGACTTCCAGGAAATTTACAAGTCAAGCAGTTGTCTTAGGAGGTGAGGTGAAGGAATAACTTTATGGAAACTTGGCTTCCCTTAAATTCACTCATTATGAGCATATGCTTGGCTGCCAGGCACTGGACTCAACAACATATCAGTGAATAACACAGATGAAAATTTGTGGTGCTCACGTTTTGGACAAGGGTTTGTTCAGTTGCCTTTCTACACTCTTTATATAGACTCCGTGTGTGCATGTGATGCATGTGTGTGTGTGTGTGTATGTGTATGTGTGTGTGTGTGGTGTTGGGGCCATCATGGTGTTGCACTGCCAGTTATGCTGAAATGGTTTCTCTCACTCACTTCTAAAGAAGAAGGGATTGGCTCTAGAAACCTGCTGCTCTTCTAGATGAGGCAAAGCAAGTGCCCTCTTGATTTTTCTCAGTGAGACCCCACCAGCTCACTCCTTGATGGTACCTCTCTGGTGCTGGTCAGCCAGAAGGCAGATAGTCTTTGGAGGCAGGGAAGCAAGGTGACAATCATGCTGCCCCTGGAGGTAGGCAGCCATGTTTCGACTGCTGGCTTCTTGGTCTCGCTGAATGACAGTGGGCAGGTTGTCTGAACTGCAAATATTACCTCAAAGGATTGGTGGAATGAACAAATAAAACAATCAACTTCAGCTTATCATAGTGGCTGACACTTAGTAAGTCCTCTAGGAATAGACATTAGCTATTTTCATTGATATCTTCAACATTATCATTTTGTATGTATTTCAGATAGAAGGGTAGCAGGGGGATATAAGGTAGGTCTGCACATAGATACAAATAGATAATATATATATAATCATTTCAAGGTAACATTGTTTTACTCCCCTTGATAATTCCTCAAAATATTTTATACCCTCTCCCCTCCAAAGTTACTCCTTTTATGTATTGTTAATTCTGTTGATATCAGGGCCTGTTTTCTCTTATTTTATCTTCTGCATTGAGTTTTTCAGATATAATTCTTTCATTTCTACATTTTAACATTTTACCAGCTACTCAAGCCCATTTTTCTAGACTTTATTAATGTAGCTACTTGGGGAAAAGATTGTAACATTTTAGAAGTAAGACTGGTTGTGTTGCAGGTATGTGGGGAAAACAATTTGTTTTTGACATAGGATCTCACTGTGTTGCCCAGGCTGGAGTGCAGTGGTGCTACCAGCAGTCATAGCTCACTATAGCCTTGAACTCCTCAGCTTAAACAATCCTCCCATCTCAGCCTCCCAAGTAGCTGGGACTACAGGTGTGTGCCCATCTACAGATTTTTTTTTGTAGGGCTGGGATCTCATTGTGTTGCCCAGGCTAGGAGCAAACTTAATAAAAGGACTTGTATACTCTTAAATTGAATTTTATGATTTTGTCCTACCGTTTTTGCTGTGATGTCCTCAATGATTCCTATAGAACATGCAATAATAGTAATAACCTACAGGAGCCTCCCCTCATGTACGATTTTATTTTTCTTTTAAGGAGATAAGGAAGGGAAAAAAGTAGTTCATTTCCTTTTTTCTTATTTAGAAAAAAATTAAATTATACTACATTTTCTGGTAATCTGTTAGAAATTTACTTTATTAAACCTTGATAACTGCAGCTATAAACCTAAAATATTCTTCTTATACTGATAGACCAAACAAAAGAGCTAAAAACAAATCTATCATCTAATTTTAGATTATATGTAAGTTAGTAAGTCTCTTCAAAATAAAGAAAGGTAGTTTAAGACACAGAAATTTTTATACAGATTGAAAGTTATCTTCCCTGAAAGAAAGGTGAATCTGAGAATCTAGCCACACTTCAAAAATGTGTGCAAGTGTTTATTCAGAATCCCTTCTATTTTATTAGAAACAGAAACAGTAATTTCACCAGTAGGAATTGCGTGTGCTCTCAATACAAGTAAGTTTGCCACTCCTTCAGTTGTTGTCCATTGCAGACATTTGGGACTCAAGGTAAGACTCCAAATGAGAAAATAAGAGATATTCAGTCCCTAATGATTCATTTAAGTCCTGTTCAACTGGATGAAAGGTTCCACCAGAAGGAAGAGTTGCTGTTCCTCCTGGCTGGCTTTGTGTTTCTTTCAGTGCTCTAAAGAACTTTGTATTTGGGCAGCTATGCTCTGTTGTGTCAGACTGCTGGACAGGAGTTGATGCTCACGGCGCCACTGACCAGGGCAGCTTTACTGAAGCTCACTGGGTGTCCATCAATCACAAAGTGTCGTATGCAGCCTGTGAAGGGTTTGCTGGGGGCTAAGCGTGGTGTCAGTAGAGATTCTGAAAAGAGCAAGAAATAAAAACAAAGATTGCAATTGAGGTATTCCAAGCCCAAATATTACTTCCTGGTAAAAGTAAACATACTCGCTCATATCATCAACATGATTTACATTTCAAAATTATATAACTATAGTCTATAATTGACTCGTTTCTCAGGAACTTTATTTGCTTGTGAAGTCCTATGAACATGTGGTAATTTTAATGTTTTGCCATATTTTCCATGATAAGATTTCTGTATATTGTAGCTGTCTTTCAAGGCTGAAATTTACCACTTACGTGTAAGGCCTCAGCGGTGGATTTTCATGATCTACTTGTGTTTTTTAAAGTTAATTTCAGCTGGGCCTCACTTATAATGTGTGCTTTACTAAGAAGGAGGAAAGAAATTTTAGCTTCTACACTATTTTTGGACTTGGTTAATATTTTTGTTTAATTCATTATCCTTCACCCTTAAGCCTCTACACGTTTTCCTGTTCATAAAATATAATGAGAAAATAATGAACTCAAATAAACTAAAATTCAATTTTTCTGAGCTTAGGGTATAAGAACTATACATAGGGTAATGATAACTCGCTTAGTTTTTGTGTGGACACAGGTGCCCTGTGTTATGCCAGGGGAACTTTCTCCTCCTATCTTAATTAGAAATCTAGAGGAAGCCTTATGCTTATTAATTGTACAGACACAATTAAATGTGTTAGGATGATGGAAGCAATATAATTTAAAACAATTTAGAGAGCTGAGAAATATCATAAAATTAAAATCCATTTAGCCAAAGCTTATTAATATTTACAAACAGCTATGTGAGCAGTAGCAGATAAAGGATGGAAAACACTTAGAAATCAGTAATTCAGGAAAGAACACAGAGCAACAAATGAGACATCAGCAAGCAGCTGTAATGTTTTCTAAGCAATGTAGGGTAAGAATATGCAGAAGCTGTGTACTGAAAATAAATCATGGAAATACCATTTCATATTTAGAATTATAATCATACAAGTTTTAGATTTGGAAGGGGCCTGAGAGATCAATTCCCTTTCTCGTCTCTAGATTAGTGTGACTATATATATATATTCTTTAAGCCTGCTCAGTGTACTTCATCTGGGTAAGAAATGAGTGAACAGGAAAGCTTATGAGGGGTAGAAGTATCTAATACTTCTGCTTACTTTGGAGACCAGACTTAGAACATGGGTTTTATTCTGCCCAAGCTTACCATCCTTTGGCTTACGAGGGAAATCATCTGGAGGTAATAATTCATGTAGCAGTTAATGGTCTGAATAATTCACCACACAATTAATTGTAGGTAGTGACAGTACAGTGCCCTAGAACCCTAAGTAATTGATTAATGAAATTAATGCATAATTTTAAGAGTGAATGTTTCCCATGTTGAAGGCTTGACTATATACAAATGATGCAGGATTTTCAGTAGAGTAATGAATGCTTAGACCCGTGGGTGGGTTACATTAACAAAAACATTTTATTTTATTATTTTGAGACAGAGTCTCACTGTTGCCCAGGCTTGAGTACAGTGGTGCAATCTCTGCTCACTGCAGTCTCCGCCTCCCAGGTTCAAGCGATTCTGCTGCTTCAGCCTCCTGAGTAGCTGGAGGGATGACAGGCGCACAACACCACACTCAAGTTAATTTTTATATCTTTAGTAGAGATGGGGTTTCACCGTGTTGGCCGGGCTGATCTCAGACTCCTGAGCTCAAGTGATCCACACACCTTGGCCTCCCAAAGTGCTGGGATTACAGACGCAAGCCACCACATCTGTCAGAAAAAAAAATCTCTAATCTTTAATTTTGATTTTAAAATGATCACACACTAAAGTTGATTTTTTTGGTGTGTTGTTCTATGAATTTTATGCATTAGCTTTTTATGGATAGAAATAATAAGTCACCAGAGTTCTGAGTGAGATTCTTAGAGAATTCAGTGCATTTAGGGATTTTATTTAGCCTAATTTCTTTAGTTATCCTTCTTAATGCCTGGTTTCTGATGTAATTTTAGTGGAATTAACCTTGAACAGCTCAAAATGATATAATTAATTACATTTTATCTTAAATTATAATTGCTTTTGTTCTAGGCTTGCTGGCATAATTCTTAGTTGGAATTAAAAGCTGCAGTGGCGCAGTGGGCTGATGGTTACACCCTCCCGGCCTGCTAGCACCTGCGCTGGCTCATTAGCTAAAGTTTGCTATTCATTCTGTGTCTCAGGCTGAATTTGGCTTTAGGTAAATCTTGCCCATCCAGTCTGTTGGGGATTAGCAACTTTTGTAGTGAGGATGATGGCAGTGTGTGAGGCTGGGATCAGACTGTGAAAGCAAACAAACAAAAGTCAAAAAGAAATATTTGTTTGAAAAATGTGGTAATAATGTTGGGTGCATAGTGAAGAACAAATACGCCAACTTCCATGAGGGAGGGCCATGCTTGTTTTGTCCACCTCCTAAGGCCTAGCACAGTGCTTAATAGGTAATCCATGCTGTATGTTGGATATACTCATGTTCCCTGCCATCAGTGCTACTTAGTTACAACAGTATTCTGTGCTAAGTGCTACAACAGTGGTATGCATAAACATCCTAGGGGGAAAGGGGCCTGTGTGTGTAAGTAAAAGTCTGAGCTGAGTCCTGAAGGTCAACAGGAGTTAGGTTGGGGAGGAATGGGAGGAATTGTTCCTTACAAAGGTACTAAGGGAGGAAAGGAAGAACATTTCCCAGAAATGGAGGTCCAGTTCCCTTATGCAGAGGCCTGGAGTAAAGAGACCATCACTGAGCATTTAGGAACTGTTAAGTCCCAGAAGGTGTGGAGAGATCCCAAAGACAGGGATGAGGAGGAGAGAGATGGTCAAGGAGCTTGCATGCTATGGTGATTTTAATCCTGGAGAATTTAAGCCTGGGAATCTGTGAAACATTTTAAACTGTGTTGTGATTTCTGGAGGGAAGCAATGTGCAGAAATGTGCACTGATGTGAGACTTTTTCATGCTGCACCTGCATGAAGTGCAGTGCTGGCCTTTGCCAGAATCCTTTCAAACCTGAAGTCAGGAACAGGGAGAGGACGGGGGAATGGAGAGGGGCGTGGAAGGGGGAGACAAAGGAGAAGAGTTGCTTTGCGAGGGTCTCAAATATTTCTTTTCACACTGGGTTACCATCACTGTCAATACTAGTATTTGAAAAATTCACACAAAAAAGAGTACTTAGTTGTTAACTCTTTTTGGAGTACCCAAGGTCAGATGCTTAATTTTATGTGTGCTCTTAATTAAAGCATTGTCTTTATGTGTCAGTCTAAAAATTATCTATTAGAAGATTATTAAAATCCCCACCAATCCAAGCATGAGAAGACAAATATATGTTCTCACTCATATATATGAGCTTAAGAAGTAGATCTCATGGAGAGAGGTAGAGTGTAGTTTGTAGTTACTAGAGGCTGGGAAGGGAAGGCAGAAGGAGATGAAGTTGGTTAATGGGTACAAAAATACAGTTAGAAGGAATAATTTCTAGTATGTCTTAGTTCAATAGGGAAATTATAGTGAAGAATAATTTATCATATATTTCAAAATAGCTAGAAGAGAAGAATTGTAATGTTATCAACACAAAGAAAAGATAAACATTTTAGGTGATGGATATTGCAATTATCCTGATTTGATCATTACACATTGTATGCAGGTATCAAAATATCACATGTACCCCCAAAATATGTACAACTATGATATGTCAATTCAGAACTCTCCACCAAGTTCCAGCTGCAAAAGCTGGGTTATTTCCTTTTTAAATCCCACTCCCCAGCCAGAACATTCAGGATTTCTGAGTTAGTGAAATGTGTAAAAACAAATGCATTCAATATGAAGACATGGTCCTTGCTTCAGAGGTTTAAAACAATTGGGATGTGTGTGTGTTGTCCATCCTGTCACCATCCTGGATTATACACCATTCTTGGCAGATGACAGTAGCAGTGACTGACGAAGTTTACAGAATTGCAGCTGGGAACCTCTCTGAGGGAATGTCACTACCAACGAACAACAACTTATGGTCTGCAGCTGTTTTTGCAGTTCAGACTAATCATGGACAGAGAGAACTGTGCTTTTTCCTACTGAGGAAGGGGAGCAATTCACAGCAAACTTAATCCTCCAAAGTTCTCAGATCCTACTGTAGTGTTAGTCAATGAGTTTCCTTTGTGTTTGAAATAAAATAGGATATGTGTTTCACTGTGTATGTGTGTGGAGGGCACTTAAAAGGAAAAGGAAAGAAAAAAATAAGCAAATATGGCAAGGGAAAGTAATAGCTACCAGCTAGAATGCTGGAGTCTAGTTCTTATGTGTCACTTTATTGTGCTTTTTCCTTTTAAAGGACACTGTATATAAAACCCTTCGAGTAACTAGGTGCATCATGAAAACACATGGTTCAATTCTATAATAACAATTATGAGAACTCAGTTGTTTGAACTGGAAACTTTTCCCTTTAAACAAGGCTTACCTGGAACACCTCCAACAAACACAGGCTCCCTGTGATCAACTGATTGTGGATTCAGGGGTCCAACCACGTGGTTTACTTCAGAGTCCACATCTAACTGAACCACATTTGAATCTCTAATAACTGAAATGCAGGGCAAAAGCTAGTCATAAGTGGCACTGGAGTGATGAATTTTTACATGAGAAGACTATCATAGTAATTGCTTTTATTTATAAATAAAACCCATACTTTCTTCTATATTATTAAAATCATCAAAAATGTCTAACCAAGAAATGGCTGTAACATTTTTCTTAAAAAGAGAGAATATTTAGAATATTCTTGTGCTACTTTTTTGCTCTATAAGTTATGCATTATTTAAGCAACTCCTCAACACTATTTTGTAGCATTCATATTTTTGAATCACATGTGGATTCAATATACACATATTAGTATAATAACATGATTTCCTTTTCTTGTCTACTTTTAGACTGTCATGTGTTACCTATCATATAAGTGACAGCCTAAGTTCTGCCAGGTCATAATCTTACAGTTGGGTGTGCAGGCTCCCCAGGACACTCAGCTTTTCTCACCTGTAATTCTGTGCCATCTGCCATCACAGAGACTCTGCTTGGGTGTTACTGAGGTGGAAAAATCTCTGAGGCCATTATTGACTTTCACTATGACCTGCAAATATAGGGCAAATTCTATGATTTAGTTTATCCTCATTGTGATAAAACTGAATTTCTTAATTTACCACAGTGAAGCAATACTTCAACAAATATTCACACATGATTAGCTTTGCAATTTGTACACAAGGGGTCACTCTTTGGCAGGCTATAGAAATAGGTTCAACTAGGGGTGCTCCTTGGGGAGAGAACAAAGTAACTTCACAGGGGAGAAAAGAGGGAGAGAGGGACAATAAGATATAGAATGAATCCATTTAATTGCTAAAGATGGGATGTGTTATATGAAGCAGGTTAAAGTATTGGTGAAGAACATGGACTTTGAAGCTAGACAGCCAGTCTCCTATTTAACTTACTCTCTGCCCCAATTTTCTCATTTGTAAATTAAAAGCGATACTGTTACCTACATCATAGAGATAATTGGGAAGATTAAATGAGTTAATCTATGGAAAGCATTTAGAATAGTACCCAACACATAGTAAGCACCATGTAGGGATACATTTTATTATGATGGCTCAATATAATTTAATAGAATGTACTAGAACCCAAATAAAAATCGGTTGTATTAAGTTAGCAGCATCAATGAAAATTTACTTTTTTCTTAATATTTACCTGAATACTTTCATGAATATTCGTTAGTAATATTTTAGGATGAAAGTGGTATTTAATTGTAACATAATTTTTTTATTTCTATAAATTGAGAATAATATGTAGAGTATATATACATATCTAGTATACTTACATGATATCTGATATACATATATTATAGATATTTAGAAAGATGTTTGTTTTAGTGTTTATTGATTTTGATAGTTAGGTTTGCTGATTCTATTTGGTAAAAAAATGCTTCTCTTGTTAAAACTTTTTATGTTGTTACTGGTGATTTTCTTTTTTTTGGTAATTTTGCCATATTTTCATCACTCTTCATTTTTATTAAATCAACTTTCAACATAGGAATCTGAATCCAAATATTGCCCACATTTACATTTCATGTTACAGCTTTCCTATTTTTCTTTTCAATTAGGAAAGATTGATGAAATAATTCTGTGAAATATATCTGCTTCAGATCTAGAATACAGGATCAGATGAGACAAATGGTTACACATTTTTCAGACAATACCTGTCCATTTTTCATGTGAACATTTAGGTACTCCCCATTGACACTGTGGCCGTGGACCAGGATTCCAGAACTGCTTCTGGGACGAACTTCAAATGCAATTTCAAACTTCAATCCAATATTGAAAGATTCATCTGTGGAGATAAATACTATAAACTCCCAAGAATAGCAAGATAATATTTGTAACTATGGTGTGATTTTGTAATTATGTGTCTTTGTATCCATTTATGATAGCTTGATGCATTTTTCAACAGATAAGTAGAAAGTGGCTTTTCCATGTCAAACTCACTGGAAAGCTTTGTGAGGAAACAAGATAATGAACACATCAGTCCTGTTATGGGGTGTGAGACTGGGAACAGCATACAAAATATGTGTTATGAGAGCTCAGCATAGGAGAAATTAATTCCAAGTAGGAGCAGCACTGCTGAGTATTTCGTAAGTGAGCCGGACAGGACAATCTGGGCAGAGGAAGGAGACTGAACACAGGTACAGAGACTGGAATGCTTGGAGAGCACTGTAAAGGCCATTGTGGCTGGACTGTCCCTGCCAGGGAGAAGGAGGCACGGTAAGTGGGAGCCACACTGGGAAGGGCTCTAGTGCTGAAGTATGGAGGTTAGGCTTTATTTTGCAGTCACTGAGCAAGAAAGCTATCCTGATTGGACCTATATTTTAAAATAAAGACACTTTTCAAAAGAAGACATGTATGCAGCCAACAAACATATGAAAAAAAGCTCATCATCACTGGTCATTAGAGAAATGCAAATCAAAACTACATTGAGATACCATCTCATGCCAGTTAGAATGGTGAT
>CAUYQU010084176.1:0-14364 GCA_963574635.1 Cheracebus regulus | reverse complement strand
GGCAGGAGAATCGCTTGAACCCACGAGGCAGAAGTTGCAGAGAGGCAAGATTGCACTGCTGCACTCCAGTCTGAGCAAAAGAGCAAAACTCCGTCTCAAAAAAAAAAAAAAAAAAAAAGACTGAGAGAGTTTGAAGAGAGTGTGCAGGCACCAGAACCAGACTGAGATATAAAAGAGATGCTGAAATTATCAGACCAGAAATTTATATTCTTTTTTTTTTTTTTAATTTTTTGAGACAGAGTCTTACTCTGTTGCCTAGGCTGGATTACGGTGATACAATCTCAGCTCACTGATACTGTCATAGTGGAAAAAAAAAAAAAGAATATAAATTTCTGGTCTGATAATTTCAGCATCTCTTTTATATCTCAGTCTGGTTCTGGTGCCTGCACACTCTCTTCAAACTATCTCAGTCTTTTTTTTTTTTTTTTTTTTTTTTTTTGAGACGGAGTTTTGCTCTTTTGCTCAGACTGGAGTGCAGCAGTGCAATCTTGCCTCTCTGCAACTTCTGCCTCGTGGGTTCAAGCGATTCTCCTGCCTCAGCCTCCCGAGTAGCTGGGATTACAGGCGTGTGCCACCATACTTGGCTAATTTTTTGTACTTTTAGTAGAAATGGGGTTTCACCATGTTAGCCAGGATGGTCTCTATCTCCTGGCCTCAGGTGATCCGCCAGACTCGGCCTCCCAAAGTGCTGGGATTACAGGCATGAGCCACTGTGCCCAGCCAAACCATCTAAGTCTTTTAATATATCTTGTAATTTTTTGTTGAAATCTGGGCATGGTGTTGAAAAGGAACGGAGGCCAACAGGCTTGAAATGCGAGGATTTAGGTTTATCCTGTTGATTTTACGCTGTGTTTACTATTCTCAGTAGCTGTAGGTGTCAGAAGATAAAATTGCATTTGGTGTCCCTGGTTTTCTGTGTTCTGTCATTTTTGGGGTTCTCTAGAGATTTCTTCAGTTGTGAAACATGCAGAAAGAAACAGTGGAATATTCTTTCATTGTATTCTACTGTTGTATTTTATTTACTTTATTTTATTTTTTTGAGATGGAGTCTCGCTCTGTCGCCCAGGCTGAAGTGCAGTAGTGCCATCTTGGCTCACTGTAACCTCTGCCTCCCCCATTTAAGTGATTCTCCTCCCTCAGCCTCCCAAGTAGCTGGGATTGCAGGCGTGCGCCACCACACCCAGCTCATTTTTGTATTTTAGTAGAGAGAGGGTTTCACTGTGTTGGCTAAGCTGGTCTCAAACTCTTCATCTCAATTGATCCACTGCCTCGGCCTCCCAAAGTGCTAGGATTACAGGCATGAGCCACTACGTCCAGCTCTATTCTACTGTTTTAAAACAAAAACGCAGGCCGAGCGAATTGACTTATGCCTGTAATCCTAGCACTTTGGGAGGGCAAGATGGGCGGATTACTTGAGGTCAGGAGTTCAAGACCAGCCTGGCCAACATGGAGAAGTCCCATCTATACTAAAAATACAAAATTAGCTGGGCGTAGTAGCGCATCTGTAATCCCAGCTACTTGGATGGCTGAGGCAGAATTCCTTGAACCCTGAAGGCAGAGGTTGCAGTGAGTCAAGATTGTGTCAGTGCACTCCAGCTTGAGTGACAGAGGGAGACTGGGTCTCAAAACACAACAACAAAAAACCAAAACCCTATTGACACACTTTAACCAGTGGCTGGAGTGGAAACATGATATATTTCTATGAATCATCTGTCTTCTGGTGAGCCTGTGTCCCTGAGCCATGATGTTCTGTGCTGTGATAAGAAAGACATGTGGTCTTTGTGTGTGGTTCCTGGTACAGAGTTCTTAAATCTCTTGGAATTTCATGAGTGATAAGGGTAATAGGAGCCTCTTTTTTTTTTGTAAAGAAATGACTACTGGAACTGCTACCTAACTTCAGGGTGGGGACTGATGTCCAGAAAGACACCCAGCCTTGATCTTTCAGCAGCGCTAGCGCCTAAACTCAGGGGAGAGAAAAAGGGCTGGAGGTTGAGTGTGCTTGAACTCCTGACCCCAAGTGATCCACCCACCTCAGCCTCCCAAAGTGCTGGGATGATGGATGTGAACCACTGCACCCGGCCTTTGATGCTGACAGCTTTAAGACCTCATTCCTCAGTTTCCACTGTGTATGCCACATACAGATGTGTTAGGAGGAAAGCCTGGGTCACCCTCATTTGGTGCTGGCAAGACAGCCAGTTCACATCAGCCTCTGCATATATACTTGAACTCTCATGCTAGCCCACTCCCTAATATCAGTACAAATCTCCAGCCAGGCTCCTTTTCTTTCTCTCTCAATCCATTTCACAAGCGCGTGAGCGCCTGTACGGCTTTCCCTGAGATCTCGAGCATGTGAGTAATAAACCCTTTCATGGGTTTAGGGGTTTTGTAGAGGTTCAAGTTGCCATGCTTTCTTTCCAGTAACCTCCTAGACCCATGAAATGAGACAAAGGAAAAACTAAACCTATGATAAACATTACACAAAAATGTTGAAATTAATACTTATGCAAAGGAATATTTTCATTCAGTCATCTGGCTTTCCACAGACTTCCTGATCTCTCATGTTCACCTTTTTTTTTTTTTTTTTTGAGATGGAGTCTTGCTCTGTTGCCAGGCTGGAGTGCAGTGGCACGATCTTAGCTCACTGCAACCTCCGCTTCCCGGGTTCAAGCAATTCTCCTGACTCAGCCTCCTGAGTCACTGGGATTACAGATGCATGCCAACACGCTCAGCCAATTTTTGCATTTTTAATAGAGACAGGGTTTCATGATGTTGGCCAGGATGATCTCTATCTTCTGACCTCATGATCCGCCCAACTTGGCCTCCCAAAGTGCTGGGATTACAGGTGTGTGCCACCATACCTAGCCCTGATCTCTCATGTTCTTTGAGAAAAAGAAAAAGCTGGCTGGGTGTGGTGGCTCATGCCTGTAATCCCAGCACTTTGGGAAACTGAGGTGGACAGATCATGAGGTCAGGAGTTCAAGACCAGCCTGACCAATATGGTGAAACCCCATCTCTACTAAAAATACAAAACTTAGTTGGGCGTGGCGGCTTGCCTCTATAATCCCATCTACTCAGGAGGCTGAAAGAGGAGAATCACTTGAATCCAGGAGGCAGAAGTTGCAGTGAGCAGAGATTGCACCACTGCCCTCCAGCCTGGACAACAGAGTGAGACTGTCTCAGAAAAAAAAAAAAGAAAAGAGAAAGCTTAAAGTTTTTTATCCTCAATGGGAGATGTGCAGCTTATAGTCTAAAGGGTATATTCATTTATTAAAATCTCATCCAGATTTGGCCCCAAGTTTCATGAAATGCTGAGTGATATGGTGTGTAATAAGGTAGAAAATGAAAGAATTTTTCTCACAAGGAATTGATAGTCTTCAAATTTGTTTCATTTGTATAGCATTTCTCCCATATCTCCAAGGTAGTCTTGGATCTGCATTTAAATAATAAGGCTTCACGTGATCACAGTTAAAATATAGAAATAATTTCTGTGGCCAGGTGCGGTGGCTCACGCCTGTAAGCCCAGCACTTTCGGAGGCCGAGGTGGGTGGGTCATGAGGTCAAGAGATCGAGACCGTCCTGGCAACATGGTGAAACCCCGTCTCTACTAAAAATACAAAAATTAGCTGGGCGTGGTGGCGCTTGCCTATAGTCCCAGCTACTCGGGAGGCTGAGGCAGGAGAATTGCTTGAACCCAGGAGGCGAAGGTTGCAGTGAGCTGAGATCACGCCATTGCACTCCAGCCTGGGTAATAAGAGCGAAACTCCATCTCAAAAAAAAAAAAAAAAAATTTCTATATGTTCATGATAGTGCTAAATTTATGAGGAAGTGAGTGTGGTAAGAGTCAGAGGTCTGACAACCAAGTCATATCACTAAACTGAGACCACAGGATTATATGGAATTTCTCAGGAATTGAGTATGGATCCTCACTACTGCCAATCTCACCCATCCTCCTATTTACACATGGGGGATGTTTTAGGACTCCATCTCCCTTGAGGATGTGGCTGTGAACTTCACCCTGGAGGAGTGGGCTTTGCTGGATCCTGGTCAGAGGAATATCTACAGAGATGTGATGCGGGCAACCTTCAAGAACCTGGCCTGTATAGGTAAGGGTGACATCATTTCTTGACTTAGTTAAGAACAAGTGTTTCTTGAACAACTGTTTTCTGAGATTTAAAATGTGGGAAGGGAATACTTCAGTCAGTAGACCAGACAAGATCATAGCTAATTATGGACTGTAGAGTGTTACTATTTTCTCTAATTTCTAATAATTTATAGTGAGTTTTCTGGATCTGTATTTTAGGGGAAAAATGGAAAGACCAGGATATTGAAGATGACCACAAAAACCAGGGAAGAAATCTAAGGTAAGTTGCATTCACCAGAGTAATTACATAGCCCATGAGAGAATCTTAGTATTTCATAAATTTCAAAAGCCAAGCAAGCAAAACAATAAGCACAGCTTCAAGTTTATTCATTCTTAGAACATTTTTACTAAAAATGTTTCATGGAAACTGTGATAGGCAGGGCTGGGTAGCTAATGTCTCTAATCCCAGCCATTGGGAGGTGAAGGGTGGAGAATTGCTTGAGGCCAGGAGTTCAAGACCAGCCTGGTCAACATAGTGAGAATCTGTCTCTACCCCCGCCAAAAAAAGTCATAGATGTTCAGGGTATGAAGAGAAATCACTGTGAAACAGTATTAAAAATTCCTGGCCAGGTGTGGTGACTCACACCTGTAATCCCAATACTTTGGGAGGCTGACGCCTCAGCCGCATAAAGAGAAGCCGCAGATTACCTGAGGTCAGGAGTTCAAGATTAGCCTGACCAACATGGAGAAACCCTGTCTCTACTGAAAACATACAAAATTAGCTGGGCATGGTGGCACATGCCTACCTACTTGGGAGGCTGAGGCAGGAGAATCACTTGAACCCAGGAGGCAGAGGTTATGGTGAGCCAACATCACATCAATGCACTCCACCCTGAGCAACAAGAGCAAAACTCCATCTCAAAAAAAAAAAAAAAAAAAAATCCTGACTATTTTGATAATAGCTATGGTCGTGGCCTGTTCTAGAGTATTCAGTATATTAGCTTTCAAATAATTCAGACAGGGCAAATAACATACAGTGTCTCTGAAAATACTTAAAATGTTTAGCCAGGCATAGTGGTATGTGCCTGTGGTCACAGCTACTCCGAAGGCTGAGGTGGGAGGATCCCTGGAGCCCGGGAGGTGGAGGCTGCAGTGAGCCGAGATGGCGCCGCTGCACTCCAGCCTAGGTGAGAGCGCCAGACCCTGTCTCTAAAAAAAAAAAAGAAAGAAAAGGAAAAGAAAAACAAAAAACAAAAAACATTTCTTCTTGAAGATAAAGCAGAGTCCTGTGGAAAAAGTATGATTCAGCATCAGGGAGAACTTTGTCACTTCATTGCCTAGAACAAAATTGAATCCATCAGAACCTATGCCAAGAGAAAAAAAAAGAAAGAAAGAAAGAAAGAAAGAAAATATTTAAAATGTAATTCTGGTACTTGGTAATAAATATAAGATCATTAATACAAGACTATTAATAATATGATACTTATTTTTTACAGAGGTCCTATGGTTGAAACACTCTGTGAAAATAAAGAAGATGGTCAGTGTGGGAAAAGCACTAGCCAGATTCCTGATCAGAATATTAACCTGGAAACTCCTACTGGAGTAAAACCATGTGACTGCAGTGTGTGTGGGGAAGTCTTCATGCATCAAGTCTCCCTTAATAGGCACATGAGCTCTCACAATGAACAGAAACCAAATGAGTATCATGAATATGAAGAGAAGCCGCATAAATGTAAAGAATGTGGGAAAACCTTCACTCGCAGCTCCAGTATTCGAACTCATGAAAGAATTCACACTGGAGAGAAACCCTATGAATGTAAGGAATGTGGGAAAGCCTTCGCATTTCTCTTTTCCTTTCGAAACCATATAAGAATTCATACTGGAGAGACCCCCTATGAATGTAAGGAGTGTGGGAAGGCATTCAGATATCTTACTGCTCTTCGGCGCCATGAAAAAAATCACACTGGAGAGAAACCCTACAAATGTAAACAGTGTGGAAAAGCCTTTATCTATTACCAGCCTTTTCTAACCCATGAAAGGACTCACACTGGAGAGAAACCTTATGAATGTAAGCAATGTGGGAAAGCCTTCAGTTGTCCCACCTACTTACGAAGTCATGAGAAAACTCATACTGGAGAGAAACCCTTCGTATGTAGGGAATGTGGAAGAGCCTTCTTTTCTCACTCAAGCCTTCGAAAACACGTGAAAACCCACACCGGAGTTCAACCTTATACATGTAAGAAATGTGGGGAAGCCTTCAAGTCTTCTAGTTCCTGTGAAGTGCATGAAAGAACTCATTTTGGAGAAAAACCCTACGAATGTAAACAGTGTGGTAAAGCCTTCAATTCTTCAAGTTACCTTCAATTGCATGAAAGAGTTCACACTGGAGAGAAAACTTATGAATGTAAAGAATGTGGTAAAGCCTTTCTTTATTCCACACACTTTCGAATTCATGAAAGAACCCATACTAGAGAGAAACCCTATGAATGCAAACAGTGTGGTCGAGTCTTCATTTACTTCAGTCACCTTCGCAGGCATGAAAGAAGTCACACTGGGGTGAAACCATGTGAGTGTAAGCAGTGTGGCAAAGCTTTCACTTGTTTAAATTCCCTGAAAGTACATAAAAGAATTCATACTGGAGAAAGACCCTTTCAGTGTAGACAATGTGGTAAAGCCTTCAGTTATTCAAAGTCTTTGCACGTGCATGAAAGGACTCATACTAGAGGGAAGCCCTAAGAATGTAAGCAATGTTGTAATGCGGTCAGTTGCATTAGTTACTTGTGAATGTATGAGAGTACTTAATGCTCGAGAGAAAGTCCGGAATGTAAACACTGTGATGAAGCCTTCAGTTGTCCCGATTCACTTTGAAGACATGACTCGTGGCAATGAAATATTTTACAGATGTGGGAGAGACTTCCACTCTCCTGTAGGATTGCAAATATATCAATGGACTCCATGGACAGAAACCCTAAGAGTGTAAGGAGTGTTAGAAAGCCTTCACTTCACATAATCTTTTGAAGACACCCGAGAATATACACTGGAGAGAAACTATAAAAAATGTGAGAAATTCTTCATCCCAGGTTTTTGTTTTGTTTTTTGAGATGGAGTTTCACTCTTGTTGCCTAGGCTAGAGTGCGGTGGCATGATCCCTGCTCACTACAACCTCCACCTCCCGGGTTCAAGCAATTCTGCCTCAGCCTCCCGAATAGCTGGGTTTACAGACATGTGCCATCATGCCCAGCTAATTTTGTATTTTTGATAGAGAAAGGGTTTCACCATGTTGGTCAGGCTGATCTCTATCTTCTGACCTCAAATCATCCACCCATCTTGGCCTCCCAAAGTGCTGAGATTACAGGCGTGAGCTACCATGCCTGGCCATAGCCTTCTTAAATGTAAGCAGTATGGGAACATCTTCAATTACACGTGCAACCATTGTTGAGATCCTTCTTAGGAAGAATTAAAGGAATGGGGAAGAAGGACTTGGGCCCCAGCAGGCCTTTTGTGGCACCAAGTCTGAAGTTAGGAAACACCCTCTAGGGCAGCACCTGCCCTCGACTCACACGCGACTGGATAGAAATGATAAGACTCCCAGAATCTGCCTTTAAGCTTTCATCAGTGTCCTCGGGTCAGACTGTGGGAATGCTGTGCTTCTAAAACAAAGATGCATCCTGCAATCCTCCCCAAGTGGGATCTGCCTGTGGATATCCTAATTCACAGACATGATCGGCATTGCATTATTCCAGGGTTGTTTTGAGGTCATCTTCAGCTTTGTTTCCCATCTCAAACCTACACTTTGGATATTTGCTGGGAAACATGTTTAAACATTCACATCCAAATTTCTCTGTGGAAACCCCAGATGGCCCTGAGGTGAGAGGGCTGCAGAAGCAGAACCTGTGTCATGGGACATATGCCCCTTGACCACACAGCATCCACTGTCCCGTAATTACCAGCCCTGTACCAACCACCACAGTCAGAATAATCTCAAAACTGCTAGTGGAGTCACACAGACATACTCTGCCATGTCTTAGCTGTAGGACACTCAAAATTCTTACCTCCCCGAAGTTGCTTACCCTGAGATAATTCAGCGGCATATGTACTGATGATGCTCCGCCTTCTCACCTCAGTGCATGCCACATGCATACTGCTCCAGGACGGGTTTCACAGCCTCCCGCTAAGACTAGCACCTGGCTCCTTTTGGAAAAGGACCCGTCCTGCAGTGCTCCAACTCTGTTGTGTGTGGGAGGTGCTGGCGTCAGGGTCATAGGCCATGGAACTGCCTTGCTTCACGTCACAAGGCAAGGTGAACTTGACTCCCAGTAAACTGCTTCCTGGAGCCACCGAAGTTTTCTACCTTCTCTGAATTGCACAGGCATGACAGGTGTCGGGTCTGTCCCTTGTTGGGGTCAGTCCCCCTTTTTCTTAGAGAGCAAGTCAGTGTGTTCTAGAAGGGAAGTGGCAGCATTGAGGGAAACCAGGTCACCATCCATCCTTGTAACAACTTATGGTCTCCCTGGGTCCCAGAAGTGATCTTCCTGTTGCTTGGAGACCTGTAGTTGGAACTCCCTAGGCCTCTGATCTCCACCCTCCCTCAACAGCAGGGATGAGTGATGGGTCAGGTGGCAGCATCCAAAACCACAGTGAAGACACAAGAGTCCAGAGGCTGACTGGAGCAAGGTTTGCTGGCAGATTAGGCCTCAGTGGAAGTGATGGCTACTGTAGAGCTGCGGTGGAAGACCTGGTGGCTGAGCCATGAGATACACACCTTTGCTCCTCTCACCAGGAACATTTATGGTAGTTTCAGGGGTTGGAACATTATTACTCAACCCATTTCAGGTCCTTCTTTTCACATTCTCCGGCTGCCATGTTGTGCTTTTGTAGAGATGTGGGAGCTCAGCTGCCATGTTGTGCTTTTTTACTGTCGGAGCTCAGGAAGTTTGGAATTCCTTCACCATCAGAATGGGCTCAAGGAGCCATCTCTTATGATAGGTATGGGGGGCACTAATGGATATCTCTTAGTGGAATGAGAATGAGAACATTCACTTTTTGAAGGACAAGTATATATGGGTCTATGATGAGGTTTGTGTAAAACCCATTTGTGTATGTGCCTGAGTCCTGATATTCAGTAAGTATTTTCCTCTGTGTAATGCCCTCTAATAGTCAACAAAACTGTGCTGTGTTAATATCTCTGTGCTAATTAGCTGTGCTAATATCCCTGTTCCCTTGATCCTGGCATTCTGGAAGACAAGAAAGCAAGCAAGAATATGTAATGCACTGTGGTAGTTACTTCTGAGGAGCCAGAGAAACCTGAGAAGAGATCAGAACACCTGGGGTCTTTCTGTCTCTGGAAACCTCTTTTAGTGTTTGGGCTGTTATATCTATGGGTTTGTGAGTTTGTGTCTCTCTCTCTATATGGACAGTGACAAAGTGGGATTTTTGTATATTTATCTATAGGGATATGTGTGTATATATATTTTTAAATATGGACTGCTTGGGGTATTTTTTTTTTTTTTTTGAGGCAGAGTCTTTCTCTTGTCACCCAGGCTGGAGTGCAGTGGCATGATCTCAGCTCACTGCAACCTCTGCCTCCTGGGTTCAAGCAATTCTCATGCCTCAGCTTCCTGAGTAGCTGGGATTACAGGCATCCACCACCACACCTGACTAATTTTTGTGGTTTTGGTAGAGACGGTTTCTCCATGTTGGTCAGGCTGGTCTCAAACTCCTGACCTCAGGTGATCCGCCTGCCTTGGCCTCCCAAAGTGCTGGGATTACAGGGGTGAGCCACTGTGCCTGGCCTTACTATTATTATTATTATTGTTATTATTTTTTGAGATAGAGTCTCACCCTGTCACCAGGCTGGAGTGCAATGGCATGATCTCAGCTCACTGCAATCTGTGCCCCTTGGTTTGAGCAATTTTACTGCCTCAGCCTCCCGAGTAGCTGGGATTACAGGCATGCGCCACCACACCCAGCTAATTTTTGTATTTTTAGTAGCGATGGGGTTTTACCATGTTGGCCAGGATGTTCTGTCTCCTGACCTTGTGATCCACCCGCTTCAGCCTCTGAAAGTCCTGGCACTACAGGTGTGAGCCACCGCACCCGGCCAGAATGCTTGTATTTTCTTCCCTGATTTCCTGGGGACCATCACCCTTAACATCAAATGGAGCTGGTGAGAGCAAACATCCTTATTTCTGATATTAGATATTAAAAACAGTGTTACACCACCAAAGATTCTGTTGACTTTTTCACATATTTCTTGTAGCAATCTATTCCTAGGTTCTTGTGGGTTTTTATCATAAATGGGTGTTGAATTATGTCAGAAGCTTTTTTGCATCAATCGAGACTCGTTTTTCCATCATTTGCTAACGTGGTATATTCCATTGATTGATTTCCATATTGTGAACCACTTACATTCCAGGGATGAGGCTTACTTGGTTATGTTGCATAATCTTTTGAATATATTGCTTTATATGGTTTGCTGGCATTTATTTCAAGATTTTTGCATCAGTACTCATAAGGGACAGGAATGCCATCTTCCTTGCTCTCATGCCATGCCACCCTTGCTGGAGAGCCCTGGCATATTCTCCTTGAGACCTCATTTTTGCAATAAGCCTTTTCATATTCTTAGTGTGTGTGTGTACCACGTAGCCATCAGGGTCAATGTCCGAACCACACCTTTTCAGGCAACCTGAAAAGTCACTGTCAGCAGGATGTCTAGATGTTGGTCACCATGCCATGGGTCAGCCTTCCCTTGCTGTCAGGTGCTAACCTGCTCTGCTACCTGGTGGGCAGCATGCTCTTTGAGCTGCTGCTGCTTGCTGCTCTTTGTTCCATTGTTGAGACCTAACAAGCTTCTGTCCCAGACTTAGCCAGCCAAAGCTGGTAGTTGCTATAAAAGTCTGGCATTTAGGAGCAGGAGTATGGAATTTGGGCCCTCCTTAAAGTGGTCTAGGGCTAGGTGTTTTTGCTTTGCCTTTCTATGTAGAATGAAGCTGGAACTGATGCTAGGTGTTGGCCTTGTCTTAGAGGTCTGGTGGTGGGGGCTGGTGGTGAGATTTTTATCTTGTGCATGCTGGGACCCCCATTGGTGATCATTCCTGAAAGAGCAATCATTTGAAAATGAGAAAGAAGATTGGGGGTGATGGCCTACACCTGTAATCCCTGCACTTTGGAAGGCTGGGGCGGGTGGATCACGAGGTCAGGAGTTCGAAACCAACCTGACCAATGTGGTGAAATCCCATCTCTACTAAAAATACAAAAGTAGCTGGGCATGGTGGTGCACGCCTGTAACCCTAGCTACTTGGTAGGCTGAGGCACGAGAATCACTCGAACCTGGGAGGCGGAGGTTGCAGTGAGCTGGGATGGTGCCATTGCACTCCAGCCTGGGAAACAAGAGCAAAACTCCATCTCAAAAAAAAAAAAAATTGGGAAAGAAGACTGGGTGTGGTGGTTCACACCTGTAATCTCGGCACTTTTGGCAGCTGAGGCGAGTGGATCACCTGAGGTTAGGAGTTCGAGACCAGCCTGGTCAACATGGCGAAACCCTGTCCCTATGAAAAATACAAAAATTAGCCTGATTGCGGTGGTACATGCCTGTAACTCCAGCTACTCAGGAGGCTTGAACCTGGGAGGTTGTGGTTGCAGTGAGCTAAGATTTCCCCACTGCTCTCCAGCCTGGGCAATGGAGCAAGACCCTATCTCCAAAAAAAAAAAAAAAAGAAGAAGAAGAAGAAAATTAGAAAGAAGAGAAGGTAGGGAAGCTACCATGAGAGGGTGTCCTGAAGTTCACACTCAGCTGGACCTTAAGTACCTCTGCTGCTGCCGCCACCCATGCCTCTATCTCAGCAGAGACCCTGATCCTCTCTCTGGGTTGTAAGGGACAACACCGTGGCATTTCTGTTTTTTTTTTTTTTTTTTTTTTTGAGATGGAGTTTCACTCTTGTTGCCCAGGCTGGAGTGCAATGACATGATCTCAGCTCACTGCAACCTCCGCCTCCCAGGTTCAAGCAATTCTCCTGCCTCAGCCTCCCAAGTAGCTGGGATTACAGGCATGTGCCACCACGCCTGGATAATTTTTTGTATTTTTAGTAGAAACGGGGTTTCTCCATGTTAGTCAGGCTGGTCTCAAACTCTTTACCTTGTGATCCACCCACCTCGGCCTCCTAAAGTGATGAGATTACAGGCGTAAGCCCTTGTGCCCAGCCACCCCGTGGCATTTCTGTAGCTCAACAAAGGTGTTAGTTCAAACATGAATAAATCCCCGTGTCCCTAAACTAGGTAAAGCATCTGTTGTCATGCAGGAAACTCCTGCTATGGTTTCCATGTGGTTTGTCTTCTCCATAGTTCATTGAAATTTGGTCCAGTGTAGTGGTTTTAGGCCTGGTGGGAGGTGTTTAAGTCATAGGGTTGATCCCTCATGAAAGGCTCTGTGCTCTCTGGTTAGTAGAATCTCGTTCAGGCTGGGTGTGGTGGCCCACACCTTATTACACTGACTCACATTGAATAGAATCTCCTGTTTTCAGCAAAAATTGGTTTGTTTTGGATCTATCTGCTCGCTTAAAACAATTTTGAATATGTAGCATTTAGCGTAAGTGATTCCATTTTGGTTTGGTCTTATCTTTTGGGCCTAGTACAGGAGCTCAGACTAAAACAACAGCCTCCCATTTTTTAAATGATGGCCAGTGAGAACATTGTTAAACATTTTTGTTTAACGGTGGCCAATCAGAAAAGGAAACTATGGGCCCAGGGCAGTGGTTCATGCCTCTAATCTCAGCACTTTGGGAGGCCGAGGTGGGCAGATCACCTGGGGTCTGGCATTCAAGATCAACCTGGCCAACATGGTGAAACCCCATCTCTACTAAAAATGCAAAAAATTAGCTGGGCGTGGTGGTGTGCACCTGTAATCCCAGCTACTTGGGAGGCTGAGGCAGGGGAATCACTTGAACCCTGGGGGTGGAGGTGGCAGTGAGTCAAGATTGGGCCATTGCACTCCAGCCTGGGCAAAAAGAGCAAAACTCCGTCGCAAAAAAAAAAAAAAAAGAAAAGAAAGAAAAGGAAATTATGAAAGCAATCACATTTACAACAGCACAAGAAAAAAACAAAATACTTCAGAATAGTGTTAACCAAAAAGGCAAAACATAAAACTGAAAACTGCAAGACATTGCTAAAAGAAATTTTAAAAAGAACAAATAAATAGATATCTGTGATGTAAGGCCGGTTGCCTTGCTGGGAGCTCGGACGCACCCCCCCTCCCTCCGCCTCCTTTTTTTTCCTTTTACAAGCCCCAAGCAAGCTCAGACATGCTCAGGCATGTTCTCTTCTCCCTTGCTCGCACAGCCTGGTCTTCTCTTAAAGAGCCCAGTATGCAAACAAGGTGCTGCAACCATAGCTTCTTAATAACCAATAGCAGCTAAGTCTTAACAACCAATAGCAGTCGAGTCTTAACAACCAATAGCAGGCAAGTAATTCCAACCAATAAGAAGCCAAGTCCTAGGTCAAGGCTTGTAACCTACCCAATAGCAGTCTTGCTCTCCCTCAACCCCTCAAGCTGTTTCACTCCCTATAAAATCCCCTGCCTTAAAAAAAAAAGTCAGTGCGACTTCTCTGGCCCCTCATGTCTGGATCACAGAACCTCACCTGGGAGCCTGAATAAATTCCCTTGCATTGGATTATTTTGGTGCTGGCCTCAGTTTCTTCATTTTATTCTCGGAAACAAACCTTACATGTGATACTGTGGAACATGGGTTTTTTATTTTTTTATTTTTTCCTCTTGAGACAGAGTCTTGCTCTGTCATACAGGCTGGAGTACAATGGCGTGATCTCGGCTCACTGCAATCTCCGCCTTCTGGGTTTAAGTGATTCTTCTGCCTCAGCCTCCTGAGTAGCTGGGATTACAGGCTTGTGCCATCACACCCGGCTAATTTTTTTGTATTTTTAGTAGAGACGGGTTTCGTCATGTTGGCTTCTCTGGTCTCTAACTCTGGACCTCAGGTGATTTGCCCACCTGAGCCTCCCAAAGTTCTAGGGTTACAGGTGTGAGCCACCACGCCCGGCTGCAGGTTAGAGTTTTTAAAGGCAAGAGCATTGTATTCAAGTATAACCTTAAGACTGAAAAAAAAAAAAAAAAAGGTATTGTGGTCGGGCGTGGTGGCTCACGCCTGTAATCCAAGCACTTTGGAGGCCAAGGCGGGTGGATCACCTGACGTCGGGAGTTCAAGACCAGCCTGACCAACATGGTGAAACCCCGTCTCAAAAAAAAAAAAAGAAAAGAAAGAAAAGAAAAGAAT
>CAUYQU010084173.1:0-20575 GCA_963574635.1 Cheracebus regulus | reverse complement strand
ACAATGTCTTCTCAGACCACATAGGCATCACATCATTGTCTAGTAAAGTTATTTTCATATATCCTTTGATTGCAGTTCCGGCTTTCCCATAGCTCGACTACCTCCAACGGGAAACTGTGTCCGGGCTCAAGCTCACCGTATGGCGAGACCCAATTCCGAGGGGTCTCACTTGGGAATGAACCCCACACTGATTAGAGCAAGAAAAATCAAATTCTTCAGGAAGAAATTCTTTGCCATTCTGGTGGCAGATTTTTTGTATTTTCATTCTTTCCTGATTTTTCTGAGGATCCTTACTAACTACTCAGTTGTGAGAAGTACAGGAACAACCTCTGCATGCAACTGAGTGCTTACTGAAAGTTTAAATCCATATTAATTTCCCATGTGAACCACATTCCAAGTACATCTAAGCCTTACACCTCCCTGAAGTCTGTTTTTGCATTTCCCCACTACATAGAATGCTTAAGGAGAATCAACCAGTATCCCTGTTCAAAATGACCCTTCCCAATGTCCACAAACTAATTTTCCAAAACAAAGCCCAGATTACACAACTATGTCTTTTCTTGGGTTGAATTTCCTGATCATCCACAGTACTTCCCTTCCCTCAGTTTCCTTACCCCTTTTATTGAGACTTGTGTCTTCATTCC
Organism: Cheracebus regulus; assembly: GCA_963574635.1. Classification (NCBI taxonomy): domain Eukaryota; kingdom Metazoa; phylum Chordata; class Mammalia; order Primates; family Pitheciidae; genus Cheracebus; species Cheracebus regulus. Next base: position 19,931 of record CAUYQU010084173.1, on the reverse strand, counting down.
CTGAGAGTCTTTAAATGTGGAAGTCTTTTTTGTCATTCTCAAAAAAGGCCTATAGGGTCCTACTGGAAAGAACTCACTGTCCACCTTGATCCTCTAGTGCTCAGAAAATAGCAGTGGAACTAAGAAATGGATTCTTTCTCAGCGTCATATTTATTCTAAAACTTGGTTTATATGATACTTAAATACAGTGATTATACTAATTCACAAATCTTATTGTAGGCAATGTTGAAAGTGCTGAGTTTGGCTTTTTTGATGAGTAATCAAGGTTAAAACAGGTATCGGTGAGAAAATACTTGAACTCAGATCTTCTGTTCCCAGTAGGTATTATCTTTCTGTAATAAGATAGAAGTTATGTTCTGGTGATACATCTGCAAAACTGGTAAATACTGGTGGAGTAGAACAGTTATTTTCAGAAGCAGTCAGGTATGATAGAAATTCCAAATTTTCTAGGTATTAGCTATGTGATATTTTCCTCAACATTTAAATAAAAATATTATAGCAGAAAAGTAACTTAATGTCCATATATCCACCACCTAAGTATTTTCATTAATATTTTACCATATGTTCTTTTATCATATATTGAACTCTAGCTATGGATTATAGAGAGGTTGTTGCGATTTTCTTTTTTTTTTCTTATTGTGGTAGTTTCTTAGAAAAATTAAATAACACCTATTTCATATAATTCTTTTGCCATTACCCTACAGAGCATTTATAAGAGATTATCAAAATACTTAGAATATGATGAATCATGAAATTAATGAAAAAGTTCTCCACGTGAGTAGTTCTCTTTCTATTCAAGAGAAAAGAATCTACTCTGTGAAAAATATCTAAGTAGTTTCAGTTAAATTTATCATCAGAGATCAAATTTTCCCTACAGGAAATATTTTGATGTGAATAGCTCTATATTTCTGTAAGATTCCTTGGGTTAACATAAAACTCATTTTTACTTCCTGAGATCCTTTGAAGTATACATGGCTGTCTTCTAGTCATGAAGGATCCACCAACACCAATATTGAATATTTAGACATTGTTTAGTCTGCAGTGAATTCATGAAATTATTGTAGTACTATGTGGTTCTGGTCAGAACTGATGTTGGACACAGACTTTAAAATTAGCATTTCATCAGGCCAGATGTTAATTCAGTTTGGCTTCTCATCCTAATTAATTTTCTTTCCTAAGGAGGCACCAACAGATATCACATTCAAGAACACTTATTAAGGAAAACCTTTACTTTTAAAGCTACTGGTTAAAAATAGTTTAAATGCATTTGTTGATGTAAAAGCACAGAAAAGGTCTTTAAACAGAGATAACGTTAAGGAACACTAAGGCACCTTTGTTAAGAGAACTATATTCAAAATGAGAGTTTATAAAGAAAGAAAGAAAGGGGTTAATAAGGAAGCAAAAGGGACAAGGATAATGATGTGATTTCTCAGGTAACAGTATAGTGTGGCTGCATGTGTTGTTATGTACATAGTAAAGGGAGGAAAGTCACATAGTTTGTTACCATCTTTAAAATTCTGATTTTGAAGGAAGACCTAAAAAACAGAGATTAAAAGATTTTTTTTAAAAGGCAATTTGGGACCATACTTGACACCAAATGTCTTGAAATATGTATCAGAAAATATGAGTCTCATCTCTAGACTTAAACTCTATGATCTTTGATTTTCTCATTGGTAAAATTAAAATGCTGTTAAAGCATTATCTCCAATGTAAATATTAGCTTTGACACTAGATAAAGGAATGCTTGATGCTTTAAATAGAACTATATCAGAAGTCTCTGATTAATAGCAAAGCGTTGTATTTTCTCCTGTTTTATAGGCAGTGGGGTATTGGAGTTGGTAGATTAAAAAGAACTGAATTAGATGTGTAAAAACCAGTGTAACAAGGATTTAGAGAAACAGGTGTTATGCAGTTTTGATTATTTGTATAATTTTTGGTAGAATTTTAATATTTAAATATTTAAATTTAATATTTCATAAATATTTAAATTTAATATTTAATATTTTAATATTTGTAATAAATTTAAAAAAGAAGTTGCTGACATATATATGGCATGACTCATATACCTAAAGCAGGCAGGTTGGGTAGGCCTTCTATATGTGTTTTATGTCTGTTTATTTGCATAGAACACAACTGGAAGGATATACATTAAGCAGTTACCTTGGCTATTCTAGAAAAGCATAATAGAAAAATAATAATAGGAAATACAAGAATTTTTATGGTCATCTAGGAAAACCCTTAGTTTTAAATTTTTCTCTTATTTGTTTTGAATTGTAATGTATTTAATGGAAACATTAAAGATTTTTCTATTCAAAAGTAACTTTAAGGCAAGTTCCCCTTTGTTAAGATACTTTGAGAATTTCAGTTAACATGATGAACTAAACCACAACAGTTTCACTTTAAACAAATTAATGGAAGGCCTACAGATTCAAGCAATGTGAAAATTTACTCTCCAAGAAATACAGAGGATCACAGTCTTGGGGAATTTAAAATGAGTGTGATTAAAAACGTTCAAAAATATAAATAAAAGAATAAAAATCATATAACAACATGAATGAGAATGGGTGAATTTATTTTCAAAATGAATAAGTAGCTAGTCATTGAAATTGAAAGAAAATTGGATAAGAATAATGACCAACTAGTTAGAACAAGACATAATTAATGAACGGAGGATAAAACAAAAAGTTATTAACTCTTCAACAGTCAGGAATAAAAATGTGGACAATAAAAAGACTGGTTTTGGAAAAATAGAATGAAATGGTATCACAATGGGAGAGAATGGAAGAAGTCAATATAAAAAGAGAAAATAACATAAAAACATATAATTAAATAAAGAGTTCTCAAAATAATATCACAAAGAGATTCTCAAAATAAACCAAAACAAATTCATAAATACCAACCAACTGGTAAGATTGCAGTACATGTCCAGTGATATATTTTTCACCTAGTGTTGGTGAAATATCTTTACTTCAAAGATCTTTAGATTTAACTTTATTAAAATTAAGGATTCGTTTTTAACAAATAATCCAATAGTAGTTGATAAGCGGGGGAGAAATTTTCCTTTACAAAATTTGACAACAGATTAACATTTAGAATACACAAAGAACTTGTGCACTACAACAAAAGACTGAAAAAAAAAAAAAACCAAGAAGGGTGGTAATATGGACGAATTATATCATTAATCACATAGAGATTAAAGACTATTTACAGTATGAAAAAATCAGAAAAAGGCAAATAATGCAATAAACTATTTGTTTCATTAAAACACTTTTATTGGGAGGCTGAATAAATATAATATATACAGGAAGAATATTCCTGGGAACTGCTGGCAAAGAATTGAATCTTAGAAACCCTTCAGGAAAGTAATCTGGCATAGTTTAAAGATACTCCTATTTGTATATCCTGTTAGACTATCACATTTGCTGGCATATTTCCCATAGGTACGTTTTTTATGTAACAAAAGGGATACTCATATATTGTTAATTTAGGTATTGTTTGTCCTCACAAGAGACTAGTAGAAAGTCACTGTCTATGATTAAGAGGGTATGATTAGAAATACCTAGAGAAATTATGCTATGTGTTTATTATGCAGTAATTGGGTATAATAAAATGCAGCAAAAATGAACACATCATAAAAAAAGGTTTAAGTAAAAAGAAGTCAAAAACAGTATGATATTTAGGTGATATATGTATTAAAACTAAATACACACAAATACACAGTCCATGCATACACATATAAGGACCTATATCAAACTTTATTAAAAAAAGTATCTGTGAGAGTGAGGGCTAGGGCAGTGGTAATCAGGAGGAGAAAAGCATATATGAAATAAAATGAAAACTTAAATTTAAAAAGTGATTTATTATGAACTGATATTATGATTAACTCAATTCTGTGTGTTCCATATATAAATGAGGAAAAACCTAGATCAATATAACAAAAGCCTGGAGAAATGAGGAAAAAGAACTAAGGCCTAAGGAGAAGATAAATAGAAAACACAAAATTATATGGCAGAGACTTCTATTTGTGACAATGACAGAGTACCAGACACCAGGTATACCTCCCAGCCTAAAACAACTAAGAAACTTTGTAAGAATATTAAAAAAATATACAAAAAAATAAAGATTTTCAGGCAGTGGACAGCACACAGCACCAGACAGGGATCCCTGAGGTTTGAGAAACAAATGAGGTGAACTCTAAATTATCCCAGCTTACTTATTGGAGAGTGCTTCCAGGTTGTAGTACATGCCTCACAGACATAGTAAATCTAAACAAAAACTTGGCACATTTTCTGAATGAAAGAGAAAGAGATAAGTATTCAGGGACACTAGTGGCTAGAAATTTTAGGAGAAAGTACCTGGGATTATAAGGCTTAAAAGAAGGTAGGAGAACATCGTAACAACTTTAATGAAGATCTAAAATTTCCAGTTGCACTTTAATAGACATATATGTAAGAAATCTAGCTGTGACTGATAAAAGAACCAGTAGAAAGGAGAAGGCAGAACAACAAATAGGGCTTTCACAGCAATGTAAATAGTTCAATATTCAACAGCACAGTGGAGAAAATTTGAAATACACAGGGCATTGGATTCAGTATTAAGAATGGTATTTCGCCAATGTGGGGACATATTAGCCATAGACTAAAGCCTGCTCTAAAACCACCTAACCAAGCTCAAAAGCAAGACTGGGGCAGGAGGTGGGGAAAAATCTGTGCAAAATCTGGTTCTCAGGGAATTTATCTTCCTCCCAGAGCAAAACTAAAATAACTAAAAGAATATGCCCACAAAAGAAAACAGCAACCAAGCTTTTAAAATTCAAAATGTGTGGTAATCAATAAACAATTATCTAGCATGAAAAAAAATGAGAAAATACTATTCATAATATGGAAAAATATAAACCAATACCCCCAAATTACACAGATGACAGGATTTGTAAAATGATACATTAAATAGTTATAAGTAAATGTTCATATTTTCATGAATGTAGAGGAAAGCATAAATACATTAAGGAAACAAGACAGATATGTTTTTAACAGACCCAAATTAAACTTCTGGAGATGGAAAACACAATGTCGGATTTGAAAAAAACTGACTCCTGAGGGAGAATTATTTGCAGATTAGACATTATGGCAAACAAGATTATTGAACTTAAAGACATAGCAACAGAAACTGTCTGAAATGAAAAATTATTAAGGTATCAGTGAACTATGAAATACTTTAATACATATGGAACTAATATATGTGTAATTCAAGTGCCCAAAGAATGAGGGTTGTAGAAAATATATTTGAAAATTTAATGGCCAAAAATGTTTCAAATTAAATAAAAATTATATTTTACCAAAGTACAAAAAAAACTAGCACATGAAAGATTAAGTAACTTTATCATGATACATCGTAATGAGAACTGTTAAAAACAATAATGAACAGAGGTTTTTAAAAGCAACCAGAAAAAGAAACACATTATATAATGAAGGTTAGAGATAGGAATGACAGAATATATCTCATCAGAAGCAACACTGGACAAAATGTTTAAAGAGCCAAAGATCAAAACTGTCAACCTAAAATTTTATTTGCAGTAAAAGTATAAAAATATCTGCAAAAAGAAAAAATGAAAAGATACAGTTTCACACATAAAACTGCTGAATAAATTTATTACTGGCACATGCTCTTTGTAAGAAATGTTGTAGCCAAGAGAATGATAACAAAAGAAAACCTGTGTCTTCACAAAGGAAAGAGTATCACCAAACTATTAATAATAAACATATATAATACATAACCTTATTTTTGAAATTTCTTTAAGATTCAGCAAAATAGTGATGCCTTATACATATTTTAACCTGTATAGAAGTAAAATACATATGAAAAATACTATTTTGAGAGAAGGTATATGTAAGTTAAGATACTCATTTACTATGAGAAATTGTGAAATGATACAGAGTGTGCTAAGGTAGTATGTGTCCTATAAACTTGGAAAGCAACCACGTACTAAATAAACAGGTAAAACTGTTAATAAAATTGTTAAAATGAATAATAAAAAACTAATCCAAAAGGAAACAAAAGAAGAGAGAAGTAAAAAGAACAAATGGATGACTTATTTTCTCTTGGATATATACCCAGTGATGCAATTGCTTGATCAAATGGTATCTCTGTTTTCAGTTCTTTGAGAGATCTCCAGGCTACTTTCTTCAGTAGCTGGACTAATTTGCATTCTCTCCAACAGTGTATTAGCATTTCATTTTTCTCTGCAGCCTCACCAGCATCTGTGTTTTGTTGTTGTTGCTGTTGTTTTTTGACTTTTTATTAACAGTCTTTCTGACTTGTGTGAGATGATATCCCATCTTGTATCTAAAATATAAGTTGAAATTAAAAAAAAACAACAACAAAGGATACCAAATGAATACAAATAGCAAGATTAAATATCTAAACTCCAACATATGAATAATATATTAAATGTAAATGCTCAATAAAAAAGAAGAGGCTGTCATACTGAAAATAACAGACATCTATATGTTTTCTAAAAAGAAATACACTTGAAAATAAAATTGTTGCGTAAGAGTAACAATTTATCTAGAGGTGGAGCATGTACGCAACATCAAAAGTAAACTTTTATTGACTTTTTATAATTCATTGACATAGACTGAATTAAATTTTATGAATTTGAGCCATAAGAAAGTATATCAAGTGAAATTTCTGGAGTGTATCTTTTTTTTCTCTTACTACTTTATTATTATTATCATTATTATACTTTAAGTTCTATGAGATAAGTGCAGAGCATGCAGGTTTGTTACATAGGTATACATGTGTCATCGTGGTTTGATGTACTCATTATCCCGTCATCTACATTAGGTATTTCTCCTAATGCTTTCCCTCCCCTAACCCCACACCCTCCAATAGGCCCTGGTGTGTGATGTTCCCCTCTTTGTGGCTATGTGCTCTCATTGTTCAACTCCCACTACGAGTGGGAACATACAGTGTTTGATTTTCTATTTCTGTGTTAGTATGCTGAGAATGATGGTTTCCAGCTTCATCCATGTCCCTGCAAAGGACATGAACTCATTCTTTTTTATAGCTGCATAGTATTCCATGGTGTATATGTGTGCATATGTGCCACATTTTCTTTATCCAGGCTATCATTGATGGGCGTTTGGGTTGGTTCCAAGTCTTTGCTATTATGAATAGTGCTGCAATAAACATACATGGGCATTGTCTTTATAGTAGAATGATTGATAATTCACTGGGTGTGTACCCAGTAATGGAATTGCTGGCCATATTGTATTTCTGGTTCTAGATCCCTGAGGAATTGCATACTGTCTTCCACAATGGTTGAACTAATTTATGCTTCCACCAACAGTGTAAAAGTGTTCCTATTTCTCCACATTCTCTCCAGCATCTGTTGTTTCCTGACTTTAAGGATCACCATTCTAACTGGTGTGAGATGGTGTCTCATTGTGGTTTTGATTTGCATTTCTCTAATGAGCTGTAATGATGCGCTTTTTTTCATGTGTTTGTTGGAAATGTAAATGTCTTTTGAGGAGTTTCTGTTCATATCCTTCCCCCAATTTTTGATGGGGTTGTTTTTTTTCTTGTAAATTTGTTTAAGTGCTTTGTAGATTCTGGATATTGGCCCTTTGTCAGATGGACAGACTGCAAAAATGGTGTTAGGAAAACTGGCTAGCCGTATGCAGAAAACCGAAACTGTATCCCTTCCTTACACTTTATACAAAAAATTAACTCAAGATGGATTAAAGACTTAAAAGTAAGACCTAAAACCATAAAAACCCAGAAGAAAACCCAGGCAATACCATTTAGGACATAGTCATGGGCAAAGACTTCATGACTAAAACACCAAAAGCAATGGCAACAAAAGCCAAAATTGACAAATGGGATCTAATTAAACTGGAGAGCTTGTGGGCAATGAAAGAAACTGTCATCATAGCAGAATATATCTTGTAGACTTAAAAGCCCTCCCCAGCAAATTATTAATTATAACTTCTTTGGCAAGTCACTTGAATCTCTCCGAATATCATGCTTCTCAACTATAAAATCATAGTAATGATAATTACTTATTTCAGATAATTGTGGTGGTAAATTATATGGACTATTTGCATTTTTGCATGAAATAAATATTGGAAGGTTATGTACTTTTTTTCTTTGTGGAAAGTGGTCTTATATTTAAAGAAACCTCTATGATGTTTATTGGAGAAACTGAAGACATTTAACTAGTAATAATCATTGATTAGAAAGTATAAGCATGCATAAAATAAAAAGAAAAATTTTGAATTCTGCACGGGCTTAGATCTCTGATGCATTAGAATATCACCACATAATTAATAAAGGTGTAGCCATAAGATGTGTTCATTCATACATTTATAGAAATTCCCTTTACTTTTGACTTTTCTCATTTAGATTAAAAACCTGCATGAACAAAATGAAGCCAGAGTAGCATTCTAATTATATACTTTGTTATGGACTTAATGTTGGTGTTCCCTCAAAATGTGTATGTTGAACCCTAACCAATAGTGAGGCTATATTTGGAGATGGGACCTCCAGGAAGTAATTAAGGTTAAATGAAGTCATAAGGGAGGGGCCCTGATCTGACAAGATTAGTATTTCTGTAAGAAGAGATACCAGAGGGCCTTTCACTTTCTTTTCATGCACATGCACCAAGGAAAGGCCATGTGAGAACATAGTAAAAATTGGCTGTCCACAAGCCAGGAAGAATACCCTTCCCAGAAACTCAATTGGTTAGAACCTTGATTTTTACCTTCCAGCATCCATAATTGAGAGAAAATAAATTTTTGTTGTTTACCCAGTCTACAGTATTTGGTTTTGCAGCCCAGGTTGCTAATAAATACATAGTTATTGTAAAATTCCTGATAAGACAAATTATCAGAAGTAATATTCAAGCTATTTTCAGAAAAATAATTATAGGAGTCAATTGTTTTCTTCATATTATTATGCTGATAGTTTTCTCTAGGAATTACAATGTATAGAGCATATTATTTTTGCTCTAGGTTTTACTTTTCTACATCTATAAGTTATAATCTCCATATGATAAATTATACCAACTTCCCTAAAGTTATTATACAAAGAAGAATACAAGAAGAGCAAATTCAACAACATGGGTGTCAGTTCTTGTATATCAATAAATCAAACTATAAACAATGATTAAGCACTAACTATTGACTCAGGTTTAGATTAGGCTGATATGGATTATGATAAGAAGGCTGCCTTAGGAAAAATAATTTAGTTGAAAAATAAAAGTTGCATATATGCAATAGTATTTTAAGTGAACATAAATAAGAAGTTTAAGCTATTAATATCAGTGTTTTAATCATAGCCAAAGGACAGTAAACTTGAAGTGACACATGGACCTTTGTGTGAGAGAAAATTAAAATCTCCTTTGTACTTGAAGGCAACAGAGAGCTTGTAAAGCAACTAGGATTTTAGAAAACTCAATTTCAAGAAAATGGGAGTTGTGCTAGAATTTGGTACGACATTTTGCAGCAGTTATTTCCTTCATAATATTTTCCAATTCTGAAAACAAAGTAAAAAGCCGATAATCTCAGCAATACTTAAGAATGGTCTTGCACTGAGAAGCATGGAAAGGAAGATCTTCTAGTTATCTTTAAGACCTAAAAGACCATAGACATTTAAGGTTCTTGAATCACAGTACAGCTTGGATGCAGATCAGAATTACAGAACACCCCAGTTTCTCAGTCCTCTTGAAGTCTATGCTCTACAACCAGAGCTGAACCAGAGAGTAGAAACGTAACTCAAAATGTAATCAAACTTGTAGTCATGATGACGCCAAATTGGATTTAGGTGATTGTGATTCATTAGTGGGTCCATCTTCTGTGTAAAGGTATAGGTGAACACTCTAGGTAAGAGGGAAAAAAAAATCACCCAGAGACTACAAAATTCCTTATGGAAGGCCTGGCATTCAATGAAAATCATTCTGCCCCTTATGTGAGAGAACAACTGATCTAACATCAAATGAAAACAAACATTGATTTTATAACCTGAGACTTCACTGTATTCATTTTCAAATATAGCTTTCCTTTGTAGGAGTCTTTAGGGATATATATATAATGTATAAATAATATATATATATATATGGATATATTGAGGGATATATATATAGTGTATATATATTATATATATAGTATATTATATATATAATATATATGTGATAATTATATAAATATATATATTTATATAATTTATCATTAGCAAACAGAGATAGTTTGACTTCTTCTTTTCTAATTTGGATGTTCTTTATTTCTTTTTCTTGCCTGATTGCTCTGGCTAGGACATCTAATACTATGTTGAATATAAGTGGTGAAAGTGGGCATCCTCTTCTTTTTCCAGTTCTTAAGGGGAATGCTTTCAACTTTTCCCCATTCAGCATGATGTTATCTGTAGGTTTGTCATGTATGACTTTTATTATTTTGATATATGTTCTTTCTATACTTGGTTTGTTGAGAGTTTTTATTATAAAGGTATGCTGGATTTTACTGAAGGCTTTTTTTGTGTCTATTAAGATGATCATATGGTGTTTGTTTTTAATTCTGTGTATGTAATGAAACACATTAATTTAATTGCATATTTTGAACCGCCCTTGCATCCCTGGGATGAAATTCACATGATTATCTTTTTGGATTTGGTTTGCTACGATTTTGTTGAGGATTTTTGCATCTAGATTCATTAGGAATATTGGTATATAATTGGTTTTTTTGTTTTTTGGTTATTTTCCTTCTTTCTCAGTCTTTTGGTATAGGTTAAGTAGGATTGGTAAAAGTTCTTCATTGAACATTTAGTAGAAATCAGTTGCCTTGCTATAGAACAATAATGACCAAGCTGAGAATCAAATAAAGAACTCAATCTCTTTTACAATAGGTGCAAATGAAATAAAATGAAATACCTAGGAAAATACTTAACTAAGGAGGTGATAATCTCTGCAAGGAGAACTACAAAACACTGCTGAAAGAAATCATAGATGACACGAATAACAATGTATCCCTCGCTCATGTATTGTAAGACTCAGTATCATTAGAATAACCATAAAACCCCAACCAATCTACATATTTAATGCGATTGCTATCAAAATACCAGTATCAGTTTTCAAAGAATTAGAAAAGACAATCCTAAATTCATATAGAACCAAGAAAGAGCCAGAATAGCCAAAGAATTCTAAGCAAAAAAAGAACAAATCTGAAGGTATCATATTACTCAACTTCAAATCTATAGTAACCAAAACAGCATAGTACTGGTATAAAAGTAGATACATAGACGAATGGAACAGGATACAGAGAGCAGAAATAAAGTCAAATACTTACAGTCAACTGATATTTGACAAAGCATAACAGAAACACACATTCATGAAAGGAAACCCTGTTCGATAAATGGTTCTGGGAAACTGGCTAGCCACACGTAGAAAGGATGAAACTGAATCTCTGTCTCTTACCCTATACAAAAATAAACTCAAGATGAATTAAAGAATTACATCTAAGGCTTGAAACCATAAATGTTCTGGAAGAAAACCTAGAAAAAACTCTTCTAGACATTGACTTAGGCAAAGAACTTATGACTCAGACCCCAAAAGCAAATGCAACAAGAAGAAAAGTAAATAAAGGGCAATTAAATGGAAAGGCTTCTTCACAGATAAGGAAACAATCAACAAATATTTTTATCTATTAATTATTTAATGTTATGTTGTTTAATTTCCACATAACAGCAAATGTTCCAAATTTTCTTTTACTATTAATTTCTAAATTTATTCCATTGTGATTAGAGAACATGCTTTGTATGACTGTAATTTTTTAACTTGTTGAGACTTCTTTAATGGCCCAATATGGAATATTCTGAAGAATACGCTACATGCACTAAAGAAAACCATGTAATTTGCTATTGTTGGGTGGATAGTTCTATAGATGTTTATTAGATCTAATTTATGTATAGTGTTTATGCTTTCTATTTCCTTGGTGATCTGTCTCGTCGTTCTATCCATTAATAAAAGTGGAATGTTGAAATCTTCAACAATATTGGTTTAAATATATATTTCTCCATTTAATTCAGTTATGCTTTGTTTCATGTATTTTGGGGGTCCATTGAAGTGTGCATATAGTCCTATAATTTTTATACCATCTTAATGTATATACACTTATTATTATTTATTGTCTTCCTTTATCTCTCATCAGTTCTGTCTTAAGGTTTATATTGCTCCACATTAGCATAGCCTTTCCAAATATTTTTTTGTCACTGTTTGCATGGAGTATCTTTTTTTATGGTTTTGCTTTCAAATTATTTGCATCTTTGAATCTGAAATGAGTCACTTTTTGCTGGCATATAGTTGGATTAAGGGGTGTGTGTGTATGTGTGTATGTGTGTGGTCCTTCCTTTCAATCATCTCTTTTTAATTGCATAATTTCATTTATTAATACTTAATATAGTTACTGGAAACAAATGACTTACTTTTGCCATTTAGTAGTTTGCTTTCTGTATGTCTTATATTTTGTGCCATTCCTCAGATTCTCTAGTACTGACTTCTTTTGTGTTAAACAGATATTTCCTAGTATGCCATATTGATTACCTTAGCATTTCTTTTTCTATACATATTTGAATAATTTTTAGCATTTCTTTTTCTATACATATTTGAATAATTTTCTTAGTGTTTGTTTCTGAAATTAATACCTTAATTTATAATCACTTCACATTATTAACAGTTTATATTGTTACTAATAGTACATAAAATAATTTATATTGTTACTAATAGTGTATAAAAACTTTGCTCTTATATAGCCCTCTCCCCTCAATGTGTCATTGTTACAAATATCAGCTTTATACACTCTGTTTTCATCCACACAGATTTATTTATAATACTGTTTTATGTACTTGCCTTTTAAATCATAGGGAAATAAGAGGAGTTTCAAACAAAATATATGTCCATCCTGACTTGCATATCTGCTTATGTAATTGCTATTACTGATGTTGTTTTCTTCATATATATTCAGATTACTGTCTAATTTTCTTTTATATTAGCCTAAAGGACACTTTTCAACATTTTTTGTAGGAAAGGTCTACTAATGACAAAATATCTCAATTTTTATTTATCTGGAATGTCTCCTTCATTTTGCGAGGAGAGTTTTACCAGATACAGAATTATTGGTTAAGAGTTTTGTTTGTCTTTAGCAATTTGAATATCATTCCCCTACCTGCTGGCTTCTGTAATTTCTGTTGCAAAGTAGTCATTATTCTCATTAAGAATCTCTTATACATGACAAGTTGATTCTCTCTTTATGGTTATAAGACTTTTTCTTTTTCTTTGTCCTCCAAAAGTTTGATTATAATATATCTGATGTGGATCTCTTTGAGTTTTACTATTTGGAATTCATTGAGCTATTCAGCTGTATAGACTAATGTTTTTCATTAAATTTAGGAAGCTCCCAGCTATTATTTACTCAAATACTATTTCTGTCCCCCTTTTTCCTCTTCTTTTCTGCTGAAATTATGTTATGTAGATACTGGTAACAGGTCATAGTGTCCCAGGACTCTTAGTATCTATGTAGTTTCATTTTTTAGGTTTATATTCTCAAATCAAATAATCTCAATTAACCTATCTTTAGGTTTTCTTTATTCTTTCTTCTGCCTACCCAAATCTGCCATTGAAACTCTGTAGTGTTTTTTTTTTCTTCCATTTCAGTTTTGTAATTTTTGTCTAGAATTTTTTTGATTCATTTTTATAAATTATGTATCTTTATTCATTTTCCTTACTTGGTAAGAAAGTTTTCTCGTGGTTACTTTTGGTTATTTGCACATGTTTTCTTTTAACTTTTGAGCATGTTTAAAATAGTTGGTTTAAAATTTTAATTTAGTAACTCCTGTATCTGAGCTTCCTCAAGAACCTTTTTTATATTTTTTGAATTTTCCCATGTAGAAACCATACTACTTTTTGTGTGTTTCTTATGAATTCTGTTGTTGCTTTTTGCAGATGTTGGGCCTTTTTAGTAACTTTATTGAACTAATTTTCTAGTGTATATATTCTTTGATACATGTGGCTATTGAAGTATCTGTTCCATTAGCTTCATTGTTAGCTAGGGTTGAGCAGCAGTTTTCTTAAGTGTCTGGGACTGGAAAAGCCACGTTCCAATCTCTGAGGATGGGCTTTGTGAGTGATCACAAATGCCTTTGAGACACACCTAGGTAGTTTACAAGTCTGTCTGAGCCTTTACTTCTTATTTGCACAAAGCTTAAATGCCACCCTGACACATAAGAGTTTAGGGCATTTTCAGACCTTTCCTAAGCATGTGCATATCTTTATGTGTTCATGGCTTTCTGGAGTCCATTTTCCCAAAATCCCCTTTTCCCTACTGCCCCAGGCAATAGTGACTAATACATTTGCCTCTTAAAGGCTTTGGACAAATATCCCCTAAGAGCTGAGTCAGCACTGAGACTGTTCTGAGGTAGCCAAAGACCAATCCTTTGGACATTGTATTGAGCCAACATGTAACATAGGTCAAAGCACACTAGCACAATTCTTGGCAGATAAGTTTCCTTCTGCAACTTTGGGTACCAGTACCTGTACCAGGAACATGATTGTCATCTTCAAGGTAACCACGGAACTGAGAGTGGGAGTGGGAGTGGGAGTAAGAACAGGGTAAGTTAAATTTCACAAAACTCTTTTTTCTTACTGAAATTTTTGTGATTTATTTATGGATTAATATATTTATTGAGCCTTTTTCTTTATTATGCATTCCTTTGGCTGCTGTTTTAGTTTCTAGAGTTCCAAAATTTTTGTCTCAAGCAGGTTTTCCAGTTTATTTTTTTGCTTTTATGGAGGAATAGATTTTGGAATATTCTAATATATACATGAAATTATCAAAATATGGCTATCTTGCTGGAAGCTAAATTTCAGTATACTCCCACTGAATTTCAATCTCAAATGTATTTTCCATTTCTGTTTCTGACACTGGGCTGAAAACATTGGCATCAGTTTTGCAGGCATTGTCTTTCTTTACACCCTAGAGTTAATGAACTGTCGGCACTCAATTTCTCTATACCATTTCCTTACATGATTTTTTTTTTATTGTACTTTAGGTTGTGGGATACATGTGCAGATCATGCAGGATTGTTGCATAGATACACACATGGCAATGTGGTTTGCTGCCTCCATTACCCTGGCACCTACATCTGGCATTTCTCCCCATGTTATCCTTCCCCAACTTACCCACTTGGCTTTTCCTCCCTTGGTCCCCCACCAGCAGACCCCACTGTGTGATGTTCCCTTCCCTGTGTCCCTGTGTTCTCATTGTTCAGTAGACACCTATAAGTGAGAACATGTGGTGTTTGATTTTCTGTTCTTGTGTCAGTTTGCTGAGAATGATGGTTTCCATATTCATTCATGTCCCTATGAAAGACACAATCTCATCATTTTTTATGGCTGCATAGTATTTCATGGTGTATATGTGCCACATTTTCCTTGTCCATTCTATTGTCAGTGGGCATTTGGGTTGTTTCTAGGTCTTTGCTATTGTAAACAGTGCCACTATGAACATGTCTGTGCATGTGTCTTTATAATAGAATGATTTATAATCCTTTGAGTATATACTCAGTAGTGGGATTGCTAGGTCAAATGGAATTTCTATTTCTAGGTCCTTCAGAAAGCACCACACTGTCTTCCACCATGGTAGAACTAGTTTACGCTCCCACCAATGGTGTAAAAGTGTTCCTATTTCTCCACATCCTCTCCAGCATCTGTTGTCTCCAAATGTTTTAATGATCACCATTCTAACTGGTGTGAGATGGTATCTCAATGTAGTTTTGATTTGCATTTCTCTAATAATCAGTGATGATAAGCATTTTTTCTTATGTTTTTTTGGTTCCATATATGTCTGTTCATATCCTTTGCCTTTTAATGGGTTTGTTTGTTTTTTCTTGTAAATCTGTTTTAGTTCTTGTAGATTGTGAATATTAGCCTTCTGTTAGATGGGTAGATTGCTAAAGATTTTTTCCCATTCTGTTGGTTGCTGATTAGATCTAATGATTGTTTCTTTTGCTGTGCAGAACCTCTGAAGGTTAATTAGGTCCCATTTGTCTATTTTGGCTTTTGTTGCCAATGTATTTGGTGTTTTAGTCATGAAGTCCTTGCCTATGACTATGTCCTGGAATGTTTTTGTCTAGGTTTTCTTCTAGGGTTCTCATGGTGTTAGGTCTTTTGTTTAAGTCTTTAATCCATGTGGAGTTAATTTTAGTGTAAGGTGTCAGGAAGGGGTCCATCCAGTTTCTGCCTTCTGCACACTGCTAGTCAGTTCTCTCAATATCATTTATTCAACAGGGAATCCTTTCCCCATTGCTTGTTTTTGTCAGGTTTGTCAAAGATCAGATGGTTGTAGACAATGTGGCATTGCCTACAAGGCCTCTGTTCTGTTCCATTGGTCTATATCTCTATTTTGGTACCAGTACCATGCTGTTTTGGTACAAGTACCATGCTGTTTTGATTACTGTAGCTTTGTAGTATAGTTTGAAATCAGGTAGCATGATGCCTCCTGCTTTGTTCTTTTTGCTTAGGATTGTCTTGGCTATGCGGGCTCTCTTTTGGTCCCATATGAAGTTTGAGGTGTTTTTTTCCGGTTCTGTGAAGAAAGTCATTGGTAGCTTGATGGGGATAGCTGTGAATCTATAAATTACTTTTGGCAGTATGGCCATTTTCACAATATTGATTCTTCCTAACCATGAGCATGGAATGTTTCTCCATTTGTTTGTGTCCTCTCTTACTTCTTTGAGCAGTGGTTTGTAGTTCTCCTTGAAGAGGTCCTTTATATCCTTTGTTAATTGTATTCCTAGGTATTTTATTCTCTTTGTAGGAATTGTGAATGGGAGTTTGCTCATGATTTGGCTCTCTGTTAGTGTGTTACTGGTGTATAGGAGTGCTTGTGATTTCTGCACATTGATTTTGTATCCTGAGACTTTGCTGAAGTTGCTCATCAGTTTAAGGAGATTTGGGGCTGAGATGATAGTGTCTTCTAAATATACAATCATGTCGTCTGCAAATAGAGACAATTTAACTTCCTCTTTTCCTAATTGGATGCCATTTATCTTTTTTCTGCCTCATTGATCTGGCTAGAACTTCCAATACTATATTGAAAAGGGGTGCTGAGAGAGCGCATCCTTGTTTAGTGCCAGATTTCAAAGGGAATGCTTCCAATTTTTGCCCACTCAGTATGATATTGGCCGTAGGTTTGTCATAAATAGCTTTTATTATTTTGAGATATGTTCCTTGGATACCTAGTTTATTGAGAATTTTTAGCCTAAGGGCTGTTGAATTTTGTTGAAGGCCTTCTCTGCATCTATTGAGATCATCATGTGGTTTTTGTCTTTGGTTCTGTTTACGTGGTAGATTACGTTAATGGACTTGCATATGTTGAACCAGCCTTGCATCCCTGGTATGAAGCCTTCTTCATCATGATGGATAAACTTTTTTCATGTGCTGTTGCAATTGGTTTGCCAGTATTTTATTGAAGATTTTTGAATCTATGTTCATAATGGATATTGGCCAGAAGTTTTCTTTTTTTGTCGAGTCTTTGCTGAGTTTTGGTATTTGGGAAGGATTCCCTCTTTTTGTATTGTTTGGAATAGTTTCAGAAGGAATGGCACCAGCTCCTCTTTGTATGTCTGGTGGAATTCAGCTATGAACACGTCTGGACCTGGACTTTTTTTCGTTGGTAGGCTATTGATTGCTGCCTCACCTTCAGCCTTTGTTATTGGTCTGGTCAAGTTTTCAACTTCTTCCTGTTTTAGTTGGGAGGGTGCAAGTGTCAAGGAATTTACCCATTTCTTCCAGGTTTACTGGTTTATGTTCATAGAGTTGTTTGTAGTAATCTCTGATTGTAGTTTGTATTTCTGTGGAATCAGTGGTGATATCCCCTTTATTGTTTTTTATTGCATCTATTTGATTCTGCTACTTTTTCTTTTTTATTAATCTGGCTAGTATTCTATTTTGTTGATCTTTTCAAAAAACCAGCTCCTGAATTTGATTTTTTGAAGGGGTTGTGTCTCTATCTCCTTCATTTCTGCTCAAATCTTAGTTATTTCTTGTCTTCTGCTAGCTTTTGAGTTTTTTTTTTTTTTATCTTGTTTCTCTAGCTCTTTCAATTCTGAAGATAGGGTGTCGATTTTAGATCTTTCCTCGCTTCTCTGGCAGGCATTGATTGCTATAAGTTTCCCTATACACACTGCTTTAAATGTGTCCCAGGGATTCTGATACATTGTGTCTTCATTCTTGTTAGTTTCAAAGAATATCTTTAATTCTGCCTGCATTTCATTGTTTATCCAGTCCACATTCAGGAGCCAGTTGTTCAGTTTCCATTAAGTTGTGTGGTTCTGAGTTAGTTTCTTAATTCTGAGTTCTAATTTGATTGCCCTGTGGTCCGAGAGACTGTTTGTTATGATTTCCATTCTTTTGCATTTGCTGATGATTGATTTACTTCCAATTATATGGTCAATTTTAGAGTAAGTGTGATGTGGTACTGAGAAGAATGTATATTCTGTGGATTTGGGGTGGAGATTTCTGTAGATATGTATTAGGTTTGCTTGGTCCAGATCTGAGTTCAAGTCCTGGATATCCTTGTTAATTTTCTGTCTCATTGATCTGTCTAATGTTGACAGTGGAGTGTTAAAGTTTCCCACTATTATTGTGTGGGAGTCTAAGTCTCCTTGTAGGTGGTTAAGAACTTGCTTTATGTACCTGGGTGCTCCTGTATTGGATGCATATATATTTAGGATCCTTAGCTGTTCTTGATGCATTGATCCTTTTACCATTATGTAATGCCCTTCTTTGTCTCTTTTGATCTTTGTTGGTTTAAAGTCCATTTTATCACAGACTAGAATTGCAACTTCTGCTTTTCTTTGCTCTCCATTTGCTTGATAAATCTTCCTCAATCCCATTATTTTGAGCCTATGTGTGTCCTTGCATGTGAGATAGGTTTCCTGAATACAGCACACTGATGGGTCTTGACTTTTTATCCAATTTGCCAGTCTGTGTCTTTTGATTGGGGCATTTAGTCCATTTATATTTAAGGTTAATATTGTTATGTGTGAATTTGATCCTGCCATTTTGATGCTAGATGGATGTTTTGCCCGTTAGTTGATGGATTTTCTTCGTTGTGTTGATGGTCTTTACCATTTGCTACATTTTTGGAGTGGCTGGTACTGGTTGTTCCTTTTCTTGTTTAGTGCTTCTTTTAAGAGCTCTTGTAGGGCAGGCCTTGTGGTAACAAAATCTCTCAGCAATTGCTTTCCATAGAGGATTTTCTTTTTCCTTGGCTTATGAAGCTTAGTTTGGCTGGATGTGAAAATTCTATGTTGAAAGTTCTTTTCTTTAAGGATGTTGAATATTGGCCCCCCATGCTTTTCTGGCTTGTAGGGTTTCTACCAAGAGATCTGCTGTGAGTCTGATGGGCTTCCATTTGTGGGTAACCCAACCTTTCTCTCTGGCTGCCCTTAGCATTTTTTCCTTCATTTTCAACCCTGGTGAATCTGATGATTAAGTGCCTTGGGGTTGCTCTTCTTGAGGAATAACTTTGTAGTGTTCTCTGTATTTCCCAGACTTGAATATTGGCCTGCCTTGCTAGGTTGGGGCAGTTCTCCTGGATAATATCCTGAAGATTGTTTTCCAGCTTGGATTCATTCTCTCCTTCACATTCAGGTACACCTATCAGATGTAGATTAGGTCTTTTCACATAATCCTATATTTCTTGGTGGCTTTGTTCATTTCTTTTCACTCTTTTTTCTCTAATCTTGCCTTCTCATTTTATTTCATTGAGTTGATCTTCAATCTCTGATATCCCTTCTTCTACTTGGTTGATTCGGCTAATGAAACTTGGGTATGCTTTACGAAGTTCTCGTGCTGTGTTTTTCAGCTCCATCAAGTTGTTTAT
>CAUYQU010084168.1:0-34959 GCA_963574635.1 Cheracebus regulus | reverse complement strand
TTCAAGCCCTATTCCTATAAACTAATATATGATTATCTAAAGGATTATATAAAAGGAAATAGCTGAGTAGTAACACTATAAAGTGAGATATTCTTCAAGCCCTGACTGTGCCAGGGTTCTGCTTAGCTCTCCTTCCTCGGTTCCTATATGGGGGGTTACCCACACTCTCCAGAAAGCTTGTTTGTAGCCTTTGCTGTTTTTCTAATTGGGGGTTCTTGTTTTTGTTTTTTGCAGGATTTCTAAAAGGAAGCCACTATGATTCACTCCTGTCTTATGGGGGAGCCACAGGCTCGGAGAGGGCAAAATTGCACAGCGAGCAGCAGTGCCTGAACATGCCTGTCTGATTTGTGCCAGGGAGGCAGCTAAGCCGGCACGCTCCCGGCCATGCCAAGCCAGCAGGTGCTCCCATGCCAAGACGTGTTCAAGACACAGCTCATCCCTACCATTCTGGTAACTGGACTTTAAAATCCCACCTTCTAGACACCAACGCTGAGCCCTGAGCAGCGCTCCTACCCAAGCTCCAGGGCACCAGAGCCAGCTGGGTTCACGTTGAGGGCTGAGGCAGATGCCCCAGCTCTGCCCCCACCTGGAGAGGCGCTCCATCTGTCTCCCCACGGAGTCCTCAGGGGTAAACCAGCCACTGCCAAGGGTGCAAGCATCCCAGCAACTCCACAGCCACTGCGCTGACGACCCTTTCCCTGAGGAAGCCAACACTGCCTCAGAGCCAGCTCCCCACTCAGCCCTGCACTTGCCCCCCCACAACCAGCTCCTGGTGGCATCTAGGGTTGGGACCCCACCAGGCCTGCCACCTGCCTCCCCATGGCATATCAGGCTGGCAGGGGCTCCTTCCTTACAGAAGCGCCCTCCCTCCCTGACCTGCCCACACCTCCCTAGCACATGCTGTCCACGCCCGGCGGCCAGCCGCCTCCTCTGCGCCTCAGGGCCTGTGTGTGTCCCCATGCACAGATGTTGATGAATCCTGACACCTTCAGGTGAGTGCTCTGGACTCAGGTCCCCAGGGACACCCGCTCTTCCCCACACCAACACCCTGCAGAGCTCGCCTGTCCTAGAGGGTGAAGCCCACACCTGCCAGGGCACACAGTCTCAAGAAGACCCTGCTTCTATGCAAAGGGTCTCCGAGGCCGGCAGAAGCACAAGAGGTCCGGCCAGGCTTGGTTTGTGGCTGGGCTGTGGCTCCTCCCACCTGTCCTCAGCGGCCTCTGCCATGGGCAGCAGGGGTGACTGTGCTGCCTGGCCAGTGGGGTGGGACTGAGGGAGCCACACGGAGCAGGACAGCAGTGACCTCTTTATTTTAGGCATGTGACTGTTGGAGGGCTGATCCCTGGGCTGCATGGACCTGGAGAAGATGCCCAGGGTGGGAGTTGGCCAAGAGTCCCGGAATGTTCACTGCCCACTGCCAAGGTGAGCAAGGGCAGGCAATGTCCTGGGCTGAGAGTCCCAGACCCCCCAGGTGATGACCCTGCCAATCAGCACAGACAGCCTCATACCAGCTGCGCCTCAGGCCCCAACCAGCCCTTGCTGCTGACCCAGACAAGAAACTCCCTCATGGGTTTACAACTCCCCTTTCTAGGGGCTAGAGGGAAGATAAACTGGACTGCCATTTCCACCGCTGGCTGGCTCATGGCCCCCTTTCCTGATGCCCCCTGGGAGTTGCCCCACTGAAGGGCAGAGCAAGACCCAGCCAGACGCTCATGGCTGAGCCTGCACCCACCAGAGCCTGTGGCCTCCCTTCCCTAGAGCCTGTGACGCCTGCACAGGAGAGCAGGGCCGGGTTCCTCCTGGAGCTACTTGAGACCCATCCTGTTGGGGCAAAGGTGCCAACCCCAAGCTCCAGGGTTAGATGTGGGGCGAAGGGGCAGGAGTTGGAGAGCACACGACGTGGACCAGCTCCCCAGTGCCCTCGCGCCGTGTGCAGAGCAGTGTGCGGCTCCAGGGCGGTCCCTGGCAGGCCCCGCGGCTCTGGATGCAGGAAGGCCGGCCCTGCCAGAGCCCTGGGTCTGGCTCTACTGTTTGGCCAGGCCTCCCCGGGGCAGCACCTCCACGTAGCTCAGGGCGCTCTGCAGTGATGTCAGGCAGTAGCCTTCCTCTCCGATCAGGTACCTGCACGGACGGCAGCAGGCGTCACCCCGCCTCCAGAAGGCAGCGTCTGCCTTCCCAGTTCAGGGCCTGGGTGGTGCGGGTGTGCAGGTGGGGCTGTCAGGGTGGCTGGGCCGGAGAAGGCCTTTCCCACCCGCTCTGTGCTTGTCCTTGGACAGCGGAGCTAGGGATGGCCTTCAATCCCCTGACTGTCCCCTCCCCAGGCAGACACTGCTCAGGGGGCGGCCCCCAGCTCCTGCTGAGCTAAGCGAAGGGCCGCGGGGCACAAGGCAGCAGGCACACTGCACAGGGGCACCCGTGGGGGCTGCCCGAAGGCGGCATGGCTGTGACGGAGTCACTGCCCTCACCAGCCGCCACTGACAAGCCCCCTTCAGGCTGAGGGACGAGCTCCCCACCCTCCCACCGGGCTCTACCCCTCGTGGATGAACTCCTCCAGGGCCGCGCACTCCGACACCAGCTGGGGGAGGCCGCTCCTCAGCACCACGAAGGACAGGATGGGCAGCAGGTCGTCGGCGCCGCTGTCGGGAGGGCACGGCAGCCGTGCTGTTGGCGGGCCCCTCGCGCCACAAACCCAGCGCCTGTGCAGCCGTCCTGGCCGCAATCTCTGTGCCTCCTGCCCAGTGGCCCACGAGGCCACCTGGGAGTGGCAAGGCTGTGCCTAAATGGGAGCTCCCGCCCTGCTGAGCAAGGGCTGGGCCCACTCAGGGCTTCCTGCTGCTACAGCCCAGCCGCGGCACGAGGCTAAGGGTCGGTAAGACAGCCCCTCCGATGCCCAGTGCTTTTCCAGGGCCCTCCTCCCTGGCCACGCTTTGGCCTCCTGGGACTCACATGGCTGCTGCAGCGATGGGCTGGGGTCCGGCCTGGGCTGTGGCCTCTGAGGTGGGGCAGTAGTCTTCTGCGCAGACACAGATGATCCGCAGGGTCCGAACTGCACCACAGACGTGTGGCTTCAGGGCGACGCGGCAGGGATGGGAAAGCGAACCCAGGCCGCTGCCCCACCCAGCAGCCTGAGCTCCCCCCTTACACCCTGCCCACCTACCCACCCACCCACTTCCTGTTCCTGATGTGCAGGGCTGGGAAGAGCTGCCGTGACCCTAGGGATATTGCTCTGACACCACTTTTGTTCTGGTCCCACCCACTCCGCATGTGACAAGCTCAGTGGTGAAGACAGGCTCCAGGTCACCTACCGGGATGGGAGCCTGCCTCTCTCCCTGCCTCTCGAACCTGCTAACCTATGCACTCCAGCTTCTTTTGGGGGCAGCTCTCCAGGACCAGCAGTGCAAGCTCCTGGGCCGCAGCACAGTAGGGGTAGGTCCCCTTGGCCTCCGGGTCCTTGGGGAGGAGCTTGGTGGGGATGCCGATGGCGGTGGGTGGTGCATTCCTGTAAAGCTCCATGCTCCTGCTCAGAGCGGCCTCCCGGGCTCGGTGCACGCTCCTGGGGCAGGGAGAGGCCAGGCTAAGCCGCCCCAGGGATCCTGCCCTGGGGACACAGGCAGGGCTGTGGCTGGAGGTCCCTGGAGCTCACTCGGAGAAAACGGGCTATGTATCCCAAGCAAAAAGCCTCAGTGATCCCAAGCCCCCAGGCATGGGAGGTGGGCACAGCCCTACCTGCAAACTGGAAGCCCTGAGGATGGCCTCGGGGTAAAGCACAGGCCAGGGCAGCCAACACCAGTCTTGGGGATTGAGTAGAGGAGACTGCTGGGACCAGGGAAGGCCTCCAGGGGCACGGGGCGGGCAGACGCCAGGCCACGAGGGAGGGGGCCTGTACCTGTACAGGGCCAGCAGCAGAGGCCACAGCGGGGAGAAGAAGGGCTCCTCTATGCACGCCAGGCAGCGGTCCTTGGAGGCAGCTGTGTTGAGGCCTTCGAAGGCCAGAAGGGTCAGCGAGAGCAGCCTGTCTGCTGGGAACAGAGTCGGGGACATCCACATAGGCCTCTCTCCCTTGCTGGATCAAGTGGCTCGAAGCCATGGGGCCTCCTCTGCTGAGCAAGCTCTCTGAGGGGCAGGGCACCCCGAAGTATCCAGGAGCAGTGCGGAGGCCCTTTCTGGTCCTCTTTCCACCACCTTCAAGCCTCCTGCACCCACCCCTGATGCTCCTGGGCCCAGGACAGGGAGTCTGGCAGCAGAAACTGTCACCTACAGCTGCTGCCCACTTCGGTCAGCAGCCTGAGAATGGAGGATGAGCCCTTTCTCAAAAGGGCCTTTACCCAAAACTGCAGGAACCAGGGTAGACTTTAGAATCAGCCCCTGCAGGTGGGGGCCCTGACCAAGGTCGTGTGTGTGGGTGGCACAGCCAGAATGGTGCCTTGGGCTGCTGGCCTCCCTCACTGGTTCTTAGAGAACCCTAGGCCGGGCGTGGTGGCTCACACCTGTAATGCCAGCACTTTGGGAGGCCGATGTGGGGGATCACCTGAGGTCAAGAGTTTGAGACCAGCCTGGCCAACATGGTGAAACCCCATCTCTACTGCTCCATTTCCACAGTGAGAAGGGCGGAGGCATGGGGCCATCACCACTGCAGGCTGGCTGGGTGGACAGGAGTCTGATCAGAGGCTCTGACCGACAGGCCGTTCCCCAAATAGAAGCTTGAAATGGACCAACAAGCAGGGGTGCAGAGCCGCGGCACCGCCCGCAGTGAGGGCTGAGGGGCCTGGGACGTGGAGGCCTGGCCTCACCGATGGCGTTGTGGATGTCCTCCACTGCGCTCTTCAGCTGCTGCAGCTGCGGCTCGGGCTGCCCCCCATGGCCCCGGCCCTGGCCCTGCCGCTCAGACGTCCCCAGGAACTGCTCCAGGTCCTCGAACGAGCTGTCCTTGTCCGGCAGGCCAGACGCCATGTCCCCCACAGGTGAGGGAGGCCCCGCGGGGCCGGGGTGGAGTGGGGGCGTGGGGGGGCTGTCCTGGGGCCGCAGGGCCGCGCTGGGCTCGCACGGGGACAGCATGCAGTGGAGGCTCTGCGAGGGCCGCAGCCGCCGGCTTCCAGGGCTGGGGGTCGGGGGGCAGCAGCCCGGGGCTGGCGCGGCCACCCTGCTCACGGCGGGGTACAGGGTGCTATACACTGCACACTGCAGCCGCCTCAGGAGCTGCGCGATTGGGTGGTCGGGGAGGCTGCAGGAGAGGAGGGCGTGAGAACGCGGCCCACGTCAGCCTCGCGCTGCCCACGCCGGCCTCCCGGTGGCACCCACCAGTCTACAGAGGAGCCGCACTACGCCTGGTTTAGAGAAGTGACTCGCGTCACCTCCTGACAGTGAATGGACTGCAGAGGTTGTAGAAGCCGAGGAAGCACCCTCAGTGCGAAGGGAGCTGTGGTGCCCACGTGGCTGGGGCACAGGGTCCCTGGGGCAGCGCGGCAGCCTCGTCCTTGTCAGTCCAGCCCCTCCCCGGCACCCAACCCGCACAGGAAGAGGTGCCCGAGTTCGTGCGCAGGGGTTCAGTGGTGCCTGAGGCCCAGCTACCTGAGCAGGTGTGACAACAGGCTGGTCACCAGCGACAGGTCCCCGGGGCTCCTCTTGAGCTTGGCCTTCCAGTGTTTCGGCCAGTCCTACGGGACAGGAGGCCTTGGAGGGAAGCACGTGGGTCCCCACGACCGGACACGCCCCATCTCCCACCAGTGCCTGCCCCAAGAGACTGGGAGACCGTCCTGCGGTGCGGGAGACCCAGCACCAGCAGGCCGCGCGACCCGCCCCCTCGCTGGGTCCCTCCCACGCGGCCCTGGCCCCACCCGCCTCACTGGGACCCTCCTACAAATCCTGGGCCCGGTGGGCCGAGGGGGACGCACGTGGTCCTGCTCGTACTCCAGGACGGCTGCGTAAAGTGCCCGCTGCTCCCGCTCCTCTGGGGTCAGGGCGACCTGGCTGTAAAACCTCCTAGGGAAGAAGGCGCGCGGTGGATCCCGGGGCCGGGGTTGGGGTTGGGTGGGGACGGGATTGGGCCTGGCTGTCTCCGCAGCAGGGGACCGGGCAGGAGTCGCACCTGTTGGCAGCCTCCTGGAGCCGCAACCGGCGCTCCTCCATCTTCCTCTGGAGCTGAGTGCAGAGTCAAGGGGACGAGCGTCGGATCTGAGCGGGCTCTTGGCCCCCACCCCCGCCCCACACCTGCAACCCCGAGCGGCCGGGACGTCCCAGGGACCCCCTCAGTGAGGGGCAGTCCCCGGGGAAAGCTTCTGGGGCCGAAGGCAGCCTGCGCTGAAGCCGGGAGGGCACAGGCAGAGGGCCGGGGAATAGGGGCGAGGACCTTCCCCAGAGGCCATCCTTCTGCAAAGCGGGAAGCCCCGCAGCCCTGTACCCCGCCGACCCTGGAAACTCCGCTACCCTCGCTACCCTATTCTCTGCCCTTGGCTCATGGCCACACTGAGTTCTCCCCAGAGACCACCAGGGTGGTCAGAAAGGGTGCTGTCTCCTCCCGGGCTTTGGCGATCACCAGGTTCTCCATCATCTGCCGCTGTAGAGAGAGGGTCTGGGAGAGGAAGGAGGGAGTAAGGCCAGCTCCCTTGCACCCCTAGGCCCTCCCTAGGCCCCACTCACCAGGGATGTCTTCTGCATGGCCTGGCTGGGGTCTAGTCGGGCCATCCGGGCCTCATACGCAGCCTTCAGCTTCTGATTCTGCAGGGAGGCTTCCTCCAAGGGCGTCAGCTCTCTGGAAATGTGATGAGCTGCTGTCTAGACCCCAGGAAGCCCAGTTGTGTTCTGGCTACAAAAGGAGCCTCTCTCATCCTCCCTGGTGGCTCCGAAGCCAGGAGGTGAGGAGGAGGAGTGGGGGGAGGTGGTGGTGGTAACGGGGGCAGGCAGGGAGCCATCTGGGGTGGGCTGCAGCACCTGCCTCTTCTTGCCTGCCCTGCCAGTACACTGGTTTTGGCCGGGCACAGTGGCTCCCGCCTATAATCCCAGCACTTTGGGAAGCCAAGGCGGGCAGAGCACCTGAGGTCAGGAGTTGTAGACCAGCCTGGCCGCTACTAAAAATATAAAGATTAGCTGGGCACGGTGTGCACACCTGTAATCCCATCTTCTCGGGAGGCTGAGGCAGAAATGCTTGAACCTGAGCGGGGGGCAAGGTTGCAGTGAGCTGAGATCCAGCCACTGCACTCAAGCCTGGGAGATAGAAGGAGACCCCATCTCAAAAAAACAAAAACAAAAACCACAGGTTTTGGTATATTGCCAGGACTTTTGACTTTTCAAGAGAAGTTGGACCAATAGACTTTCATGGAGATCAGTTACGTGTGTTCAGCAAAACATGAATCTTTTTTTTTTTTTTTTAAGACGGGGTTTCCCATGTTGGTCAGGCTGGTCTTGAACTCCCGACCTCAGGTGATCCGCCCGCCTTGGCCTCCAAAGTGCTTGGATTACAGGCGTGAACATGAATCTTGTCAAAGCAAAAGCTTGTGCAACCCAAGGGCTAGAAGACTTTGAATCCAGCCCAACACAAATTCCTAAACTTTCCTAAAGCATCACTGAGGGCCGGGCACCGCAGCTCACGCCTGTAACCCCAGCTCTTTGGGAGGCCGAGGCAGGCAGATCATGAAGTCAGGAGATCAAGACCATCCTGCCTAACACTGTGAAACCCCTTCTCTACTAGAAATACAAAACAGCTGGGCGTGGTGGCACATGCCTGTAGTCCCAGCTACTTGGGAGGCTGAGGCGGGAGAATTGCTTGAACATGGGAGGTGGAAGTTAGATTTTTTTTGGTTTGAGACGAAGTCTCACTCTGTCACCCAGGCTGGAGTGCAGTGGTCCAGTCTTGGCTCACTGCAACCTCCACCTCCTGGGTTCAAGCGACTCTCCCGCCTCAGCCTCCCGAGTAGCTGGGACTACAGGCGTGTTCCACCACACCCAACTAATTTTTTGTATTTTTAGTAGAGACGGTGTTTAAACCTGTTGGCCAGGCTGGCCTCAAACTCCTGACCTCATAATCTGCCCGCCTAGGCCTCCCAAAGTGCTGGGATTACAGGTGTGAGCCACGGTGCTTGGCATTTGCAATTTTATTAAAGCTTATCAGCTATCGTTAGTGTTAGTATATTTTATGTGTGGTCCAAGACAATTATTCTTCCAGTGTGGCCCAAGGAAGCCAAAAAATTAGACACCCTTGCTTTAAAGGCACGATATGGGTCAAATAGCTAGATGAGTTTCTGACTCTTGCAAGGAAGAAATATACTGTCTCCTTTAAACAGTTCCCAACAGCCACTCCACCTGGAAAGCTTTGGTCCCTCTTACCTTCCCACTGTCAGGGACAATGGAGGGTGGTGGTGGGGATGAGGAGGAGGAAAGATTGAGCCTTACACCTGGCCATCCTGCGCCGAAGCCGCACTTGCATAAATGAGGTGACTGGAAGCCGTGCCCAGCCACGGCACGGACAAGAGTGGGCCCTTCTTGTCTATCCCACTTGGGGTTCACTGGGCTTTCTGCATTCGTGTCTCTGTGCCGTGTTCATCAGTTCTAGACAACTGTCTGCCATTCTAACTTCCTTTGTTTTTTTTTTTTTGATACAGAGTTTTGCTCTGTCACCCAGGCTGAAGTGCAATGGGGTGCTCCTGGTTCACTGCAACCCCCACCTCCTGGATTCAAGCAATTCTGTGCTTCAGCCTCCCGAGTAGCTGGGATTACAGGCACCCACCACCACACCTGGCTAATTTTTGTATTTTTAGTAGAGACGGGGTTTCACCATCTGGGCCAAGCTGGTCTTGAACTCCTGACTTCGAGATCCACCTGCCTTGGCCTCCCAAAGTGCTGGGATTACAGGCATTAGCCATTGTGCCCGGCCCTGCCATTCTAACTTCTAATAATGCCTCTCTCCCATTTTCTTTCTACTCTTTCTGGAACTCCAATGAACACATTAGGCTTTGCATCTCTTGCTTTCTGTCTTTTTGTAATTCATTCCAGGTATCTTTTGACCTTTTTTCCAATACATGAATTTGCTCTTCAGCTGTGTCTGCTCTGCTGTTAAGAACCTGTTTCCTCACTTTTGTGTGTATGTAAGGATTTGTATGTATATATACAATATTTTTTTTTTTGAGACGGTCTTGCACTATAGCCCAGGATGGAGAGCAGTAGTGCAATCTCAGCTCACTGCAACTTCTGATTCCCGGGTTCAAGCAATTCTCCTGCCTCAGCCTCCATGTCCAGCTCATTTTGTATTTTTAGTAGAGATGGGGTTTTACCATGTTGGTCACGCTGGTCTTTAACTCCTGACCTCGTGATCCACCCGCTTTGGCCTCCCATCGTTCTGGCATCACAGGTGTGAGCCACCGAGCCCGGCCCATATATACATAATTTATTCTTGTTCCCAAACTAAAATTATTTATTTATTTTTTGAGACAGAGTTTCCTTCTTGTTGCTCAGTCTGGAGTGCAATGGCACAATCATGGCTCACCGGATCCTCAACCTGCCAAGCTCGAGCCTTCCACATCAGCCTCCCTAGTAGTTGGGACTACAGGTGCGTGCCACTATGCCTATTTCTTTTCTTTCTTTCTTTTTTTTGAGACTCAGTCTCACTCTGTTGACCACGCTGAAGTGCAGTGGTGCAATCTCGGCTCACTGCAACCTCCGCCTCCTGGGTTCAAGCAATTCTCTGCCTCAGCCTCCCGAGTAGCTGGAATTACAGATGACTGCCACCACGACAGCTAGTTTTTGTATTTTTGGTAGAGATGGGGTTTCACCATCTTGCCTAGGCTGGTCTTGAACTCCTGAACTTGTGATCCACCCACCTCGGCCTCCCACAGTGCTGGGATTACAGGCGTGAGCACCTCACCCGGCCCCCATTTGCTTTTGTTAGGCAAGAGGATATTCCTGTTCTGGGACCCATTTTAACTAAATTCGATATGATTGGCTCATCTTCCTCAGCCTCAAAAACCCAATCCCAGGCTCAGCCCAGCTCCCATCTTGCCCATCTTACTTCTTAGAGCTTTGTGACTCTGCCCCCTGAAGCTTCTGGAAGATCTCAGGTGGAAGAAAAGGAGAGAGCTTCCCTCCTTCGTCTGAATACACGCGGCGGTGTCGGCCGGCAGGCTGGGGGTTGGGAGCAGCTGCAGGCATGGCTGGCTTCAGACGTGTTTTCCCTGCAAGCCATTGATCGGCAGGGGTCAGCAGGTAGGCCCACACCCCACAGAGGAGACGCAGGCTTGGGGGTGACCCAGGGGCACCGCCTATTGCAGGGACCCACCAAGCTTGGCGGCTGTTGACTGGGCCCTCTCCAGGCACTGCTGTGCTAGCTTCAGCATCTTGGAGGTATCGGGGGGCATAGTTGCCCCAGGTTCTGGGGAAGGGACAAGAAAGCTGGTCACCGTTGGCTCTATTACTGTGACCTGTTGCTGAGACAAAACGAGGCGATGGAAAAGCCAGGCAAGCCCACTGCCCCCCACACTGACCCCAGGCAAGCCCGCTGCCCCCACTACCCCCACTGACCCCGCCACGGACCCTGGGCCAGCCTCCCACCACTCATCTCTAATCCCCTGCCCTGGTTTTACCGCATGACCCTGCTGAGTCCGTGTGCTCCTCATGGAGGCCTGTCAGAGCCTGGGCCCGAAATAGGGCCTTTATTGCTCACTCAGGGCCTCACCTGCAGCCGCAGCCCCTCTGGGAAGGGGCCAATTCACAGAGACAAGGACGTGCTGAGGGGACTCTCCTCGCCCGTCTCCTGCCGGCTGTGTGTACCCAAAGCTCTGCCTTCCCGTGGGCTTGGCATGGAGCCCCTCTGCTCGGGACCACGGACACGCTCAGCAGTCCTGTAGCATGCTGTGACTCGCCCCTTGCCGCCCCGCCCCAGCGTCCGACCCACCTCCACACGCTGTGGGAGCTGCCCCTCTGTGACCCACCCTGGACCCACCACCCCAGCTCCTGACCCCCCTCCCTGTGGCCTTTCACAGCAAACTTCTCACTCCCGTTTTCTCATCCTGCCCCGATTAGGCCCCCAACACCCCCGAAAACTGTCCTTACCCATCCCCATCGCCACCTTGCCACATGCGGTGGGCCCCTGGAGTTCCTCTGTCTTCTGGGACGTTGCTCTCCCCATGCGATCCTCTGCCACTCCTCCTCCCTACTCCTCAATCTTGGAGCCACAGAGCTCAGCCAAGCTCACAGCTCCCTACTAGTTCCCCTGACATCTGTGCTTCTGTGTCCAGAGGCTGCTGCTCCTCAAACTGAATGTGTTCATTGTGGAACTTTTTTTTTTTAAATATTCTTTTTTTGTCTGAAGTGAGAACAATCATTGTGGAACTTTCTACTACCCCCTCGCCAGTCCGCCCCAGCCCCCATCTGCCTCCTGCTAGTCTGCTGTGATCCACCTTCAGGATACATTCCCAGGCTGTTTACCGCTCCCATCCTGGGTGGTCTGGCCACTGCTGTCCTCAGTCCTCACCTGAAGCTCCACTCCCAGGCTGGCCTCTCCCTCAAAGCTCAAAGCCTCTGCCAGTTTCCCTTCACACCAGAACGGCCCCAGTTCCACCCAAGGCAGGCAGAGCCCCACTCTGGGCCTCCAATCTCAGGGCCTTTGCACGTCCCAGTGCTGGAACGCTGTCCCGCTTCCGTGCAGCCTGCTGGAGCCCGTGTGTTGTTACATCCCCATCTCCGCCTTATCCACAACCCTGGTCCCTTCCTGTCACTATGTCACACTGAGGGCAGGCCAGTCCACCTGCTACCAATGGTCAGACTGGAAGGATACAGGAGATCCCCCAAGCCTGGCGCCCATCAAGGGCTAGGCTGTCCACAATTCGTCCAGCATGGAGGGAGCGGCAAGGCTGAGCTGTATCTTTTTTTTTTTTTTTTTGAGAGAGAGTTTTGCTCTTGTCGCCCAGGCTGGAATGCAATGGCATGATCTCAGCTCACTGCAACCTCCACCTTCTGGGTTCAAGTGATTCTCCTGCCTCAGGCTCCCAAGTAGCTGGGATTACAGGCACCCACCACCATGCCCGGCTAATTTGTATTTTTAGTAGAGATGGGGGTGGCCCAGGCTGGTCTCGAACTCCTGACCTCAGGTATCTGTGCACCTAGGCTGCCCAAAGTGCTGGGATGACAGTGAGTGAGCCACTGTGCCCGGCTAGCTGAGCTGTACCTTTAGTGGTTTCCACTTCTTCCAGTAGCACCTGAGAGATATAGTGGATGCTCCTCAGGTATTCCGTGTATGCTTCCTGTGTCCAGGAGAGAGAAATGGGTCAGGCCAGTGGAGGGGAGTGACTCCCATCTTTCCTGCCAGGTGCACTTGTGGGATAAGCGAGGAACACCACCACTTGGTTATCTCTGAGATTCACCGAGAGACATATAGCCTTCAGTGATGAGATGCAGCTGAAAGCCTCGGTGGTCTGATCAGTGGCGTCCTGCCCGTGGCCCAGGCAGTTCACTGCTCTCCAGACTTGGAAAGGAACTGAGGTCCTGAGAGGGAGCCAGGGACGAGCTGGACCTCACTTCCCCCTCACTGCCTTTCCAGCACAGGGGCTGGGGTTCTCATTCAGTGGCCTGGGGAAATGACTTCAGCAGTTTCTGTCATTTTTCACCCTGTGAAACAAGTTTCCTTCTTGTGCAACTCAAGGGCAATTCACTCTGGCTTAAAAAATACTTTCTGAGAGGATACAGAGGAGTAATGCCGCAAGTTTTCTGGTCACTTCCTGGCTTAAGTTCCGAGAAATCCCTTGCCCAGAACCCGAATTAAGTATTCCCAGTGCACACAGGAGCCTAGAACACTTGACTGTTGTGTTTCAAGGCTGTGTGACCCCTCTAGCAAGGCAGAGGTCATCAGGAACACAGCATGGTGTTTGTTTTGTTTTGTTTGTTTGTTTTAGTGGTTTTTGGAAACCACTAAAGGGACGGCTTAGCTGGCCGGGCACTGGCTCACTCACTGTCAAGAGTGTCACTGTGTTGCCCCGGCTGGAGTACAGTGGCACAGTCTCGGCTCACTTGGGTCCCGGGCTCAAGCCATTCTCCTGCCTCAGCCTCTCCAGTACCTGCGATTACAGGCGTGCCCCACCCCGCCTGGCTATTTTTGTATTTTTAGTAGAGACGGCATTTAACCATGTGGGCTAGGATGGTCTCGTTTTTTTTTTTTTGTTTTTTAGTTTTTTTTTTGAGGCAGAGTCTGGCACTGTCGCCCAGGCTGTAGCGCAGTGGCGCGATCTCGGCTCACTGCAATCTCCGCCTCCTGGGTTCAAGCAATTCTCCGGCCTCAGCATCCAGAGTAGCTGGGATTACAGGCACCCACCACCACGCTCAGCTCGTTTTCTTGTGTTTTTAGTAGAGACAGGCTTTCAGCCTGTTGACCAGGATGGTCTCGATCTCTTGACCTCGTGATCCGCCCGCCTGGGCCTCCCGAAGTGTTGGGCTTACAGGCGTGAGCTACCGCGCCGGCAAGATGGTGTGTTTTTGTTGTTTGATCCCTAGCTGTTAAGTTACCTGTCGTTAATTTAAGTCTGTGCCTCAGAGAGAAAGACGAAATATAATCCAGACAGGATTTCTGATGTGTGGGGGCCTTGCTGCCCTAAAAACCACCTTGGGGAAAGCAGCAGATTCAGGAAGGAGGCTTCGGCTAGGCACACGCAGGCTCCTTCCCTCCTCGGGCCGCCGGGTGTGTCTGAGCCGGCTCTCCACCTGGTCGCCAACCTTAGATTCGGCCCCGTCTCAGGAATGGACCACACCCCTCCGGCCTGCGTTTCCTTCCTAGGGCTCCCAGAAGGCGACTGCAAACAGCATCGCAAACGAGCGGGCATGTGGCCTTCTCGGGATTCCGCCCCCGTGGCGGCCGGATTAAATGTACATCTCTGCCCAGGAAAAGCACGAACGCACGGAGCCGCGCGCCACACCGGGTCTGGAAGGCCGCCTGGCCCCGCGCCGCATCCCGTCCACAGGTGGAGCCTGGCTCTGAGGCGCCGGCCCGGCGGACGGAAGGGAAAGCCAAGGCGGCAGGCTCTGAGCGGTCCAAGGTCACCGCACGCGGCCGAGGCGACGCCCGCCGCGCCCCGCCCCATTCCTCGCCTGGGAACCGCGGTCCGGGGTCCCGGCTGGCGCCCGCCCCCGCGTCCCCAGCCCGCACCGACCCCGTCCTCGCCCTCCTGGGGCGGGGGTCCCTTCAGGGGCCACCCCGGCGGCCAAGCCCCGCCCCCGCCCCGCCTCACCCGGGGCCGGTTGCCGGTGTCCAACTCGATGGCCTCGTTGGCCAGCTTCATGGCGCTCTGCAGCGGCTTTACCGTGCCGTCCCCGGCCGCAGCGGCCATGACGCCGCGCGGGGGAGGAGGTGGCGGCGGCGGCGGCGGAGGGGCGGAGGGGCGGGGCGGGCGGACGGGTTCCCGGAACGCAGCGGGCGCGGGCGCGAAAGCCGCCGGAGCAGCGGACCGCCGGAAGGGAATCGAGCGCACTTCCGGCGACGGGCCTCGCCGCGAGTACTTCAGGTCCCGCGGGTGTCAGTGGCGGCGGGCGACGGATCTCGGGCGGCTCCTCCAGACGGGGCGGGCGAGAAGGGCCCCTCCTGGAGGTGTCATGGGCGTTTAACCGCGGCAGCCAGGCCTCCCTCTCCGTGAGACCCCGACTTCCCTCTCTGCAGCTCGCCCGCCACCTGCGCGCCGCGTCGCCTTGACCGGCGCCTGCCCGCCCCGCGCTCACG
Source organism: Cheracebus regulus (assembly GCA_963574635.1). Taxonomy (NCBI): domain Eukaryota; kingdom Metazoa; phylum Chordata; class Mammalia; order Primates; family Pitheciidae; genus Cheracebus; species Cheracebus regulus. The sequence goes on along the minus strand of CAUYQU010084168.1, from coordinate 20,273 downwards.
TCTCCCACGGTAAGAGGCGGGGAGGGCCGGGTCGCCTCTCGTTGGAGGGCTCGTCGTGAGGTCTCGGCGAGCCCCTCCGCCCAGTGCCCCGCCCCAGGCCAGCGCCCCATTGGCGGCAGCGGCGGGCACGGCCGCCCTCGGGCCGGAGAGGGGAGCGGTACGAGCGGGGGTGCGGGCCCCGCGGATGGAACCTCGGCCGGCGGGGTCCCGCCCCTGTCCCCTCTCCCTCCCCGCCCGCCTCGTTTTGCTTCTCGCCCCGCCCCTGGCGTGCCGAGCGGAGCCGAACGCTGGTCTTCTAGGAACCTCGAGCCGTGCCGGGCCGAGTCGGGCCGAGCGGGGCCGAGCGGGGCCGAGCAGCACCCGCGGGGCTCTGGTGGCGACCGTCCTCCGCTGCCATGAAGCGGGACAAGCTGGGACGCTTCCTGTCTCCTGGGGCGGGCCGGCAGCGCGGAGCGTCGGGCGTTGGCGACGGCCGGGCTCGGGGCCGCCCCTCCCGCAGCGGCGGGCCGAGGGTGGACGGGGCGGCGGCGCCGCGCGCCTGGGGCCCGGCGGGGGCCTGCGGGGACGCGGGCGAGGACGGCACAGACGAGGCAGGTGTGTCAGGGGCCCGGACGTGGCGGGCGGGGGTCGCGGCGGGGACTGCGGGCGGTCTGAGTTGCCCGGAAGCCAGCGCGGCCTCGCCTCTACTCGGCCGAGCGCGTAGCGGCCTCGGGGCTGCTCCTGGATAGGCGCTGGGCGCCCGGCCGCGTTTTTATCGCGCTGCGTGACGCTGGCGGCGCCGGCCTGGCCTCCCCGGCCGCGCTTTCCTTCCGAAGGGACCCGGCGTGAGGAGCGCTGTCGCCGCGGGCAGGTCGCCCTCCCCGGCGTCGCGTCCTCTCGGGAGCAGGAAAGGAGGTGGCGGCATCTGCACTTGGCAGACAGGAAACCGCTGCGTTTCCTGGAGCGCGCAGCGCCTTCTCCAGGTCTCGCGGTCGCTGGGAGGAGGGTGCGGTTCCAGGCTTCCCTCGCGACGTCGCTTCGCCCTGGCGGCCTTGAGAGCCCTTCAGAGGATGTCCTGGGCCGGCGGCCACATCGCCGACAGGGCGGCTGTCTCGCCGCGAGCCGCGTGCTGTGTCCCGGGGCCTTGCGGAGGGCGATGCGGGCATGGCGCTCGGACCTGGAGTCCAGACACCCCGTGCTCAGGAGCCGCCGCCTCTGCCTGCTGCTAATACTTCCTGCCGCTCTGTGCAGCAGGCCGGGCTGTCACTATGGGGCACTGTCGCCTGTGCCACGGAAAGTTTTCCTCGAGAAGCCTGCGCAGCATCTCCGAGAGGGCGCCTGGAGCCGGCGTGGAGAGGCTGTCTGCAGGGGAGCGCGTCCTCGTCAGGGACTTCCAGCGCCTGCTGGGCGTGGCTGTCTGCCAGGACCCCAGCTTATCTCAGTTTGTCTGCAAGAGCTGCCACACCCAGTTCTACCAGTGCCACAGCCTCCTCAAGTCCTTCCTGCAGAGGATCAATGTCTCCCCGACGGGTCACCGAAAGCCTTGTGCAAAGTACGCGCTAGTCTGTTTAGGTCTCGTTCAGGCCATCAGCACTGTGGAGTGACACGTGCTGAGAGAGGGACTAGGGCGAGCCTCGACGGCAGGCTCTGGGTGGGGGGAATGGGCCATGCCGGGCTCAGCGCAAACACCCTGGGACTGGTGTGGAGAGAGCCGGGAGGAGCTGCGGGGAGGGAAGAGGAGAGGGTTCCCTGTGGGGACTGCTGAGGTTTGAGACCTCAAGAGGCTCCTGTATGGGGAGCGCCGTGCGGTCTCCGCCTGCTGGTCCTGCTCACGGCCACACTGATCCTTTGCAGGGTTGGTGCCCAGCCCCCAACAGGGGCAGAGGAGGGAGCGTGTCTGGGTGAGTCCTCCCCCGGTGGACGGTGGGCTGGGTGCTCGCCAGCCGTGGAACTGACATCTCTGTTGACTCTCTGCAGTGGATCTGATCACATCGAGCCCCCAGTGCCTGCACGGCTTGGTGGGGTGGGTGCACGGACATGCAGCCAGCTGCAGGGCCCTGCCCCGCCTTCAGAGGACACTGTCCTCTGAGTACTGTGGCATCATCCAGGCCGTGTGGGGCTGCGACCAGGGCCACGACTACACCATGGACTCCAGCTCTAGCTGCAAGGCCTTCTTGCTGGACAGTACACTGGCGGTCAAGTGGCCATGGGACAAGGAGACGGTGCCACGGCTGCCCCAGCACCGAGGCTGCAACCTTGGGGCCGCCCCTCAGACCTCCCAGGGCAGAGGGACCCCAGTGGGGTCTGAGACCAGGACCCTGCCCGGCACAGACATGGCCCAGCCGCCTTCAGACAGCAACACGGCGGGGCCCAGGCTGGGCTTCCCACCTCAGCCAAGCCTGCCCCTCTGCGGGGCCCCAGGTAGGAGGCACCTCATGCCAGTGCCAGACCAGGATCTGTGCCCCTCCACGGGGCAGGGTTTTTGGCAGAAAATGGATGTCTCCACTGCTCTGGGTGCTGGCTGTGGTGTGGTGTCACAAGGGGCTGGGGGGTCTTGGGGCTTCTGTCTGCGGCTGCTCACCACATCTAGAGAGAAGGGCGGGGCGGCCAGCCTGTCTCATGAGTGGAGCTCAGTTCCAGCAGTTTCTGTAGAGATGTGTTCGTTAGCCATCTAGTCTTTCTTGAAGCCTGTGCTTGGAGCTGAGGGTTGAGGAAGAGAGAATAATGGAGCCTTGTCTGTGGACGTGGGGGAAGAGCATGGCTACTGCCTTTGTGGCTGCTGCCCTGGGCCAGCTGCAGGTCATTTCCTGGCGTTCAGTTGCCTGGTGACGCCCTGGTGTGGGCCAGTGTGGCGCAGCTTTCTCTGCTGACAGGCTGAGGGGAAATAGAAAGCTGTTGTTTGGGCCCCAGAACCGTCAGCACCGTGGGCTGGTGCAGCTGCTCCTGGACGTTGTGCTAGGAGGGCTGCAGCCAGTTTCCCAGTGACCTCTTGCCCTGCGTGTTCTCTGCGCACCTGTCCCCACCTGAGCACTCAGCTCTGACCTTGAGTCCTCAGTGGAGCTCCCAAAAATCGCACCTACCTGTAATCCCAGCACTTTGGTAGGCTGAGGCGGGTGGATCACTTAAGGTCAGGAGATCAAGACCAGCCTGGCCAACATGGTGAAACCCTATCTCTGCTAAAAATACAAAAACCAGCGGGGTGTGGTGGTGCACGCCTGTAATCCCAGCTACTCCAGAGGCTGAGGCACGAGAATTACTGGAGCCTGGGAACTGGAGGTTTCAGTGAGCTGAGATTGAACCACTGTACTCCAGCCAGACTGTCCCCAAACAGAGCAAGACTCTGTCCCAAACAAAAACGCAGTTGCCCGAGATGGCTGAGATGGCTCAGCACAAATGAGACGGGATGGCTCGGGCGCTCGGGGAGGGGGCAGGGTTGTGAGTGTCACATCTTAGAACTGCGTGGATTTTTAAACTTGTGTGTAGTACATTGAGAACAAGACTTTTTAAGACTTAGGTAGAGATGGGGCTCTTGTTACTTTGCCCAGGCTGGAATTGAATTGATGGGGCTCTCGTTATTTTGCCCAGGCTGGTATTGAATTCCTGGCTTCAAGTGATCCTCTGGCCTCAGCCTCCCAAAGTGCTGGGATTACAGGCGTGAACCACTGCACCCGCCCGAGGGAACAGTAATTTTTTTTTAATTAAGTTCCCATACTTTTCTGGTACTTATTTATTTGAGACAGAGTCTTGCTCTGTTGCCCAGGCTGTAGTACTGTGGTGTGATGGTGGCTCACTGCAACCTCTGCTCCTCGGGTTCAGGTGCTCTTCCTGGCTCAGCCTCCTGAGTAGCTGGGATTACAGGCACCTGCCGCCATGCCCGGCTGTTTGTTATATTTTTAGGAGAGGCCGGGTTTCACCATGTTTGTCAGGCTGGTCTCAAAATCCTGACCTCAGGTGATCCGCCCTCCTCGGCTGCCCAAAGTGCTGGGATTATAGGCGTGAGCCACCATGCCTGGCCAACAACAGTAATTTTTTAAATGTCTCAGAACATCCATCAGGTCCAGGCTGTGTGAGGAGGACTAGCTCTGAGTCTGTGGAAGAACTGGGCTTTCTGGTTCTGCTGCTCCTGGGGGTTCTGATGCTTGTTGCTGCCTGTGCACTTCTGGATGTGGGGCTGGTAGGATCAGAGGCCAGATCAGAGGCCACATAGCACCCTTGGCAGGGATGGGGCCAGGGTGGGGGGAACTTGAAGGTCAGGGGCCCCAGGCTCCCTTCTAGTCATCAAGTGGTGCCTCCTTGCAGGTGAGGCCTTTCTGTGTTCCACGTGGGTAACAGAAGCCTTGTTCTTTGTTTCTCAGGGCAGTTGGGTGAGAAGCAGGTTCCATCTTCAACCTCGGATGATCGGGTAAAAGACGAGTTCAGTGACCTTTCTGAGGGGTGAGAGAAGAGTGGGTTTACATAGCCTAAAATTTCTCCTTCAAAAACCAAACAGCCATCGTAGGGGCTGGCTCCCCATGTCCTGGTTGGGATGTGCCTCCCCTCGAGGTGGGAGGAGAGGAGGGGCTGGGGAGCTTCTGAGGCTTCTTGTCCCTGATTCGTGGTTTTCTGGGTGCCACAGGACCCCTAGACCTGGGGCAGCTCCAGAGCGAGCCTGATAGGGTTTCTAACCCAGAGTAGCACAGAAATGAGCTTGTTGAAACCATCCTGTGGCTGGGTCCTTGGCTACCGCTACTGTTAGCTCCTTTAAGGCCATAGTTTTGTGTTCACTCCAGACGTTTCTAGAGTCGAGAAAGCCTGACTCTAGCCCTTGAGTATGCCACTGTTGTGACCTGAAGCGGAGGCTTCCTGAGGAGGTGGTGGAGGACAGGCCTGCTCAGAAGGGGCCGCATGAGTGTCTGTGAGCTCCTTGGGAATCCCCTGCCTCTCAGCCAGGCAGCACTCAGGGCAGCTGTGCCGGGCAGCGGTTCACGCCCTTTCCACCTTCCGCTGTAAACCTTGGCTGCAAAACAGACATACCTCGTCCAAATGAGGACAGCCCAATTTTGGGGGCAATCCCAGCGAGATGTCCAGTGATGAAATCCTGCAAGTACCAGGAGGCACCTGGGGTGGCTGAGGCTGCCCCCAAGACCACCAGGAGATGAAATTGCAACTCACCTTTTAGGATGAAGGCCACAAATTTTTTTTTTTTGCTTTTGTGAACTTTTTTTTTTAGACTGATTGACACTCTTTTGCCCAGGCTGGAGTGTTGTGGCATGATCTCAGCCCACTGCAAACTCCACCTCCCGGGTACAAGCAATTCGAATGCCTCAGCCTTCCGAGGAGCTGGGATTACAGGCATGCGCCACCATGCCCGGCTAATTTTTGTGTTTTTAATAGAGACAGGGTTTCACGATGTTGGCCAGGCTGGTCTCAAACTCCTGACTTCAGGTGGTCTACCTCCCTCAGCCTCCCAGAGTGCGTGGATTACACGTGAGCCACCACACCCGGCTGCTTTTGTGAACTTAGAAGTGGCTGATGGCAAACCCATCAGCTGCATAAGGGTTCACAGTTACAGGTGAGGTGGTCGGTTTCTGAGTCTGCTTAGCAGGAAGCCCCCTTAGCAAGCCTCTAGCCTTTCCAGACTGCGGTGGAAAGGGCTTTTTCCAAGTCCAGGGTCCTGGTGCCTGGAGCGCCTGGCTTGTGGAAGATTGCTGGCTTGTGAGCCCGGCTTTCCCTTTGTGATTGGAAATGGGATTGGAAATTTGGAGATTTTAGATTTCTGAAGACAATTTCAGAAGAACTGAAACGTGGGACATGGGGGTCCACGTGGTGTCTTTAGGCAGGAAGTCTTGCGGATTTGTCACTGCCCAGGGCTTTGCTGAAGATTCTCTCTTAATTCCTAGAGACTTCTTGAGTGAAGACGAAAACGACAAGAAGCAAAATGCTCAGTCTTCAGACGAGTCCTTTGAACCTTATCCAGAAAGGAAGTAAGTGAGTCTGGTGGAGGTAGGACATGTGTGATCTAGACACCCCAACATCGGAGGGGCGGGCAGGCAAAGCCTCCACTCCCTGCCGTGTCTATCCTCAGTTCACTCTTTGTGGCTGGATCTCCCGAGCACAGTGAAATGTGGTTTCCGTCTGTGAGCTGAGGGGCAGGTGAGAAGGTGGGTCCTCCTGGCTGCCCGTCTCAGTGCTGTGAGGTGACCAGCAGGCGGGGACAGGACTGCCTCAGGGTCCCAGCAATGGATGGCAGGGGTCCCCTTTGACAAAAGCCAGCCTCGCTGGAGGAGGCTCTTGCGTCCCTTCTGCCAGTCCTATTCTGGGTTCACACCAGCATCCCCCTGGAACTGCCAGCCCACCGCTACTGCTGTGTCACGCATGCTCAGAGGCTCAAGGACCCAGCTCTGTCATCCTCCCAGCTCTGACCCCGTCACTGACCTCCCTAGCCAGGCAGCCATGGTTCACTTTATTGTTGAATCACTTCTGTGACCTTGTTTTGACCTTCTGTTTTTGGGGATTTGTTTTCTCTCTTCAGTTAGGACACAGGCCCTGATAGTGAGGGATGCTTTTCACTTGTGCTGTTTCTTTGCAGCCCTGTACCCAGGAGTACCCGGAACATTCCCAGGTAGTTTGTGGCTGACCCAGTCCCTTTCCTTAGCATTTCACAGTCCACAACAAGGGTCCAGAGGGCAGGTGGCTCTGAGTGCCACGGTCAGCCAGGAGAACCCTGCACCGAAGACTGAGAGGTCACCTGCCTGTTTAACCGAAGTCCTGATGCTGTTGAGTTATGAAAAGGGAAACAGGCGTGTCGAAGGCCTGGAGAGAGCTCAGAAGCAGAGGGCGGGATGGAGCCGGGGGAGCTCCAGTGGCCTCAGCGTGGACAGAAAACTGGTCAGGTCTAGACAAGGTGCCCCGGGGGTCCTCACCCTCAAGTTTGTTCCCGGGAATCATGGCTGCTGTGAAGCCCCTACTCCCTATCCTGTGACCTCCCCCGGCTGAGTCTGAATCCCAGGACGCCCGAGAATGTGTCTGTGGCTTGCTGCCCAGGTCTGGGGCCGCTGGTGCAAGGAGGGCTGGGAGCTGGGATGGGAGGGGACAGGTGAGCCCTTTTTCCAATCGAGGCAGGTTCGGGAGGGGAGGGTCTTCTCTGCTGAGCCCCTCTGCTGTGTCACTAGGCCCCCCGGAACCCCAGGACTGCGGCAAAGATGTGCTTTGGAACAGAGACACAGGAGACATGTTTAAGAGGCCTGTAGTAAAAGGGGCTAGTTGAGTGGAAACTGCTCTGTTCAGGACGCAGGGCTGGGTGGAAGCACGCGTGGCCTCTGACTGTGGCAAGCCGGGGCATGTGGCTCCTCAGCTGTTCCAGTGAGACCCCTTGGGAACCTAGAAGGGCATCTGCACCGCCCCCAGCCCACGTGCCACCTGGCAGCCGTCCTGCTGCTGACCATAGAGTTCTAGCAGGCATGCTTGCCTGGGTCCTCAGCCGGGCGCAGATGAGAAGAGACCTCAGTGATGTGTTCGTTAGGGCTCTGGTTGCAGCCAGCGGTGAACGCCAGGGCCTGTGCCATCGTGGTGAAAGAACTGACAAGCAGCGGTGAGGTCTGAGCACAGTCCACCCCTGTCCGCAAGGACTCCCATCCCAAACCCAAGGGCACAGAGGCTGCCGGCGCTCTGAAGCCTCCTGTGCCAAGGAAGCAAGCAGTCATTGTGGGAGCAGCGTGCCAGTCACTCTCAAACAAGGCAGGGCAGGCGAAGGGGCATGTGGCTAGGTCATGAGAAACAGTTATTCGGGCCAGGGAGAGTAGGGGCAGCAGTGCGTCAACACAGTCCTTTTCAGTGCACTCTTTAAGAAGGGCAGTTAGGAGACGGTCTCGCCGTCGTTCAGGCTGCGGTGTGCCGGCATGGCCACGGCTGACTGCAGCCTTGTGCGTGAGGCCATCCTCCCACCTCTGCCTCCCAAAGTGCTGCGGTTACCAGCGTGGGCCACTGCAGTGTGAATTACTTTTTGATCTATTGTGCATCAGTTGTTTTCTTACTTTCCTTTTTTGATTGTTCATTGATACTATATAAAAACATAATTGGGTTTTGTGTACGGATTTTGTACTCTGCTACTTTGCTGAAATCATTTATTAAGTTTTTTTGTATGTTGACCTCTAGGGTTTTCTACATACAAGGTCATGTCATTTGTGAATACAGATAATTTTTCTTCAAGTGTTTTTTTTTTCTTGCTCAGTTACTCTTGGCTAGGGTCTCCAGGTACTGTGCTGAGTAACAGCGGTGAGATAATCCTCAGAGGAAGAGCTTTCAGTCTTTCAGCAAAGTGTGATGGCTGCTGTGGATTTTTCACTTAGAGGCTTTATCATGGTGAAGAATTTCCCTTTTGTTCCTGACAGAGATTTCCTTAATTATCTGGATCCAAAAAACAAACACAAGCCTATCTCCCTTTAAGTCTCCGATATACACACACACAGGAAGCTGCTGCATTTGCTGGCCCCTCAGGGACTTGCCAGACCAACCAAAATGCACGGCGCTCAAGTTTTGGAGGACAAGGTCTCCTGCCCACCACGGCCCCAGCCAGCAGCTCCAGGAACACAGGCTGCGCTGAGGAACGGGTGGCAGCTGCTCACCGTGTTTCCTGGGGGAACGGCACCTCTTCCTCGGAAGCCCTGCCTGGGTGCCTTGAGCTTGGAATCGGGCTCCTGAGCTCTTTTCTAGCGTAAGGCTGTTTTGGTCAGGAGTGGCTCCTAGAGCATCCCCGTTGTGCCGTCTTTCCTGATAGCTCCAGTTTTGGGTTTTACGCGTAGAACGGGGTGAAGCTTCAGTTCTGAGAACTCACCCCTGTGGCAAGCAAGTCGCTCCATGCACTTGTGCCTTGCTCCCTGGCCTTCTGCTACGCTTGCTCCTGAGGCCTCCTGGCCAGAGTCGCTCTGGCTTCGGTGGCTACGGTTAATTTGGGGGCCAGTCCGCACAGAACCAACTCAGTCAGGGAAGCTTCAGAAAAACCATCTCTCATGTGGGAGGACAGACAAGAAATGTTTGCAAATGGAGATCAGAAGCCACTGAATCTGGGAACCTCTTTTTTTCAGGGTCTCTGGTAAGAAGACTGAAAGCAAAGAAGCCAAGAAGTCTGAAGAACCAAGAATTCGGAAGAAGCCCGGACCGAAGCCGGGGTGGAAGAAGCAGCTTCGTTGTGAGAGGTGAGGCCTGGGGTGGGGGGCTTGCCCCACCTGTCGGGGCCGAGGCTTCATGCATGGTTTTCATTCCAGGGAGGAGCTTCCCACCATCTATAAGTGTCCTTACCAGGGCTGCACAGCCGTGTACCGAGGCGCTGACGGCATGAAGGTGAGCAGTCGTGCCTGCCCAGGGCCTGGCAGCTGTCGGTGTGACCTGACTCAGACTTCGTGATCTAGACTAGCGGCGCCATCCCCGGGGATAGGTGTGGGGCCAGGCTTTGACTGGAGACACCCCGAGAGTGAAGCGATGGAGCCAGTGGGGTAGCTGGAGGAGAAGCTGGATCTGCCTTCCTTCTGCGGGGTCAGCCATCAACCCCTGAGGGCCCTTGGGCTCTGGCCCCGGGGAAGCTGAGGGTCTCACTGAGTCTCTCGTGCAGAAGCACATCAAGGAGCATCACGAGGAGGTCCGGGAGCGGCCCTGCCCCCACCCTGGCTGCAACAAGGTTTTCATGATCGACCGCTACCTGCAGCGCCACGTGAAGCTCATCCATACAGGTACTGCCGGGGACACGGGACCTGGTTTCCACTCTTCCTGTGCCCACCCCTGCCCCAGGAGTTGGGGGTCACGGGCAGGTGGCTAAAGGCCTCCGGTGCTCATAAGTCACATAGGGAGACGAAGGCCTGGAGTCGGGGGTCTGTGAATCTGCCCTTCCCTGTGATGGAAGGAATTCCCAGATTCCCCAGGATCTAGGCAGTTTGTCAAAACTGATAGCCATTTAAACGTTCTTTTTAACATGGAGTATCACTGCCATCCGGGTAGAGTGCTGTGATCCTCGCTCACTGCAACGGGTTCAAGTGATTCTCCCGCCTCGGCTGCCCAAGCAGCTGGGATGACAGGTGCCGGCCACAAAGTCCAGCTAGCTTTTGTATTTTTAGTAGAGACAGAGTTTCACCATGGTGGCCAGGCTGGTCTCAGACTGCAGCTTGGGCAACAGTTTGAACGGCGTGCACCCGTGTACCTGTGGTCAGGAACTCGAATCCCTGGTATACAGAGATGTGCAGGTTCCGTGGGGTGTTTGCAGTATATTTTCATATTGGTAAGAGGGGTCCTCAGTGAAGCCCGAGCCCGCCTGAGGAACCAGCTAAGGACAACTGTATATTGATCCCTAAATATGTAGTTGTGCTTAGTTTTGAGCTTTTTAAAGAACAATTTGTTGCAGAAAGTATTTTCTCATTAGGATTTATTTTTATTGCTGGATCATCTTGTGGATTTCAGTGAAACCATTTTCCTGTCACCTGACATGTTGGGTATTTCTGTTCCTTTGCTGAGTATTCGCCCCCATCTCTCCTGATGTCAGTAGTCTTTGGCCCTTTAGACTCTGCACCTGACAGCAGGCTGGGTGTAGCAGCTCACGCCTGTAATCTCAGCATTTTGGATGAAGCAGGAAGGCTGCTTGAGGCCAGGAGTTTGAGACGAGCCCGGGCAGCACAGTGAAACCCCATGTCTACCAAAAGTTTCATCATTATTGATTGATTGAGATAGAGTCTGACTTTCTTGCCCAGGCTGGAGTGCAGTTAGCTCACTGCAACCTCCGCCTCCCTGGTTCAAGCGATTCTCCTGTCTCAGCCGCCCCTCCCGAGTAGTTAAGATTATCGGCACCCGATGCTACTTTTTTTTTTTAATAGAGAGGCGGGTTCTGCTGTGTTGGCCAGGCTGGTCAAACTCCTGACCTCAGGTGATTCGCTTACCTCGGCCTCCCAAAGTGCTGGGATTACAAGCGTGAGCCACTGTGCCCAGGCCCCCAATTTTTTTTGATTAGCTGGGCGTAGCGCAGTTAAGTCTGGGGGTTCAAGGCTATAGTGAGCCATGATTGTACCACGGCACGCCAGCCTGGGCAACTGAGGAAGCAAGACTCAGTCTTTCTTTGTGTGTGTGAAGTGGAACAGCAGAGGAAAACCTCAGGGTAAAGTGTACCTCAGAAGAGTCTGTCTTGCGCAGCTGTTTCAGACTTGGCAGATACGTGGACAGCATAGGGTGAGTGAGTATGCATGTCCACACGTGGGATTTGAGAAGTGTGTGAGGAAGATTCCAGAGCGAGTACAGCCATGCATACCAGTGGGGTCTCTCCCATGCCCTGGGTATGGCCCCTCTCACAGCTTCCAGAATTTGTGGTCAAGAAAATAGGTGGCTTCTGAAGTTCGTTTAAAAGCCGTCCTTAAATGTACGTAGTTCATGAAGGCGAAGATCTAGCCATGTGACGGTCCTGTCGAGCGATTTAAAGATCTTACTATAATACATCAGGCCGCAGAGGCCCCTTGCTTGTGCCCACTACATGTTGAAGCGTGTGAGCAACTGCCGTTCGCAGCTGTGATGTTTTAGACTGTCACTCCCCAGACCACCGCACCCCCTTACACCGGCGGTTGGACCATCCGGGGCCTGTACTCACTGGACTCTGCTCTCTCAGAGGTGCGGAACTACATCTGTGACGAGTGTGGACAGACCTTCAAGCAGCGGAAGCACCTCCTCGTCCACCAGATGCGACATTCGGGAGCCAAGCCTTTGCAGTAAGTGGGAGCCAGGCCCGCCCCAGGGCTGAGGCTGGCCCAGGCACCTTCTCACCTGCCTCTGTCCCTCAGGTGTGAGGTCTGTGGGTTCCAGTGCAGGCAGCGGGCGTCCCTCAAGTACCACATGACCAAACACAAGGCTGAGACTGAGCTGGACTTTGCCTGTGACCAGTGTGGCCGGCGGTTTGAGAAGGCCCACAACCTCAACGTCCATATGTCCATGGTGCACCCGCTGACACAGAACCAGGACAAGGCGCTGCCCCTGGAGGCAGAGCCACCCCCCGGGCCACCTAGCCCCTCTGGAACCACAGAGGGCCAGGCGGTGAAGCCCGAGCCCACCTGAGGACCGCCGTGAGGATGGGACCTCTAGCAGCCCGGACTCCACAGGGGCCGTGTAGTCTCACCCTTCCTGTGAAGCCGTCTACAAGGGTCAGAGGGTACGGCCTGCCTTTGGTGGTGGAGGCGGGCTTGGTGTACAGCTCAAGGAGGCTTTCTCCACTCTGGGGCCAGTGGTTTATTTTGCTACAAACACACAGTGAAGTGACTTGGGGCCAGACAGTTATAAATAATGGATTCCTTTTCCCCACTAAAGTAATTGAGGAGATTCGTAATCCACTTTTTAGTGCAACAAGAGCTCCCTGTTACGCTTGTAATAAATTATTTACAAAGGAGCTGACTGGCGTGCACAGGCAGGTCCTGTCAGAAGAGATGAGGCTCCCGGTACAGGTCAGCGCCAGGGGCAGCCTGCTGCCCGCTCCGGAGGGCAGCGCTCAATTCTGGGTCGCAGTGCCCACGATCAGCCAGCAGCTGGAAGAGAGCAGGTACTCAGCCCGTGCCACCCGCAGGGGAGGGGTGCTGGCAGGACAGCGGAGTCATGCTGCCTGCCAGGTGGGCACATGGCCCAGGCAGCTGGGAATTCTGACATCCCCAAGGTGGGCATCTTGACATTACCTCTGTTACGTGTGAGAAGTTCTTTTTCGGGCACCGAGGTATTAACTGCAGCAGAAAAAGGCGAGCTTTTGTTATCAGATCAACAGGGTTGCCCTAGAGAGAATAACAGGCAGAATCACAGGTTGGAAGGCATACTGGTACAGGGCAGGTGTGTCCCCCACCATCTGCATGCCGCCCCTCAGGCGGGGGAGCTCCCCTGGACACGGGACTGGCCCCTGCACCTGCCTGACCCTGGAGCTCCAGGCTTCTGCCCGCTGGAGGTGAAACTGTGCTCGCATCCCCAGCCACGAAGAGCTGGACCAGCTTCAGGTACATGTCGACAGCAACACACAGGAAGGCCTCTTCCCTCACGGCTGCATCTTCGTGGAAGTTGGAGAGAAGACTAGAGGTGAAGACATGGTGACAGTTGGCTAAGACCGCTGGCAAGGTTGCAGGTGATGTCAGGGGATACCTGCTCATCTTTTCCATCTGGTGGGAGACCCACAGGGGCTAAGATGGGGTCTGGGAATCACTGCCCCCTCCCTGACCACACGCGGCTGTGTAGTTACCTGTAGAATGCGAAGGGCAGCAGCCTGGTGTGCTGATCCGGGGCCACGTGCAGGAGGAGGCGCCCCAGCCTGGTGTCTGCAACACCAAGAGGTGGTTCAGACGATTGTGGACATCTCTGCCTATTCGCAGTGCAGGGGACACTCCTAGGGTCGGGGTGTGTGCTCTAGGAGGCTTGGCTGTGGGGATGGTGCGGGGTGAACAGCCTGAGCTGAGGACACCTGAGCACCCGTCAGCAACTGGGAGAGGATGGCGGGGCTTCCTCCTGCAGGAGGGCGGGGTTGTGGGGCAGGGTAAGGCGGTTTCCACAATAGGCCTGTGAGTCCTAGGGTTGACCAGTGAGCCAGTAAATTCATCTTACTGCTTTAAACAAGTTTGTACTTAATCTGTTCCAACTAAAATGGAGCTTACCAACTAAGCAAGAGGATAATCTCATACAAGTGAATTTGCAAAGTGATCCTGAAGGAGGCTCCTTCTCACCCATGTGAAAGTTGCCTCTGAAAAGAGCAGTGCTCCGTGTTTTTCTTACCACTCTCTGTCAACTGGAAGAGCGCCAGCCAGGATATCTTCCTCTTCTCTAAACACTCGAGGACTGCAGCACAAACATCTAAAGCTTTCAGTGGGCCCAGGGCACTCTGTAAACCGCGGGAGAGGAACCCGGAGCATGGCCGATCTGCCGTGCTCACGTGGGTAGGGGAGTACAGCCTTCCGCACAGAAGGCGTTTCCCCCTTGCTTACTCAAAGTCTTAGAACTGGTGACAACCTATAGAAGATACCACGGGGGCCCCTGGACAGAAGGGGCTCAGGAGGCCAGGAACCTCAGGCGCTCATAGGCCAGGCCACTGTACCACAGCCTGAAATCGACGTGAAAAGAAAGGCCCCTGGGCTGGATGCGGTGGCTGATGCCTGTGATCCTCCAACACCGAAAGGCCAAGGGGGCAGATCACTGAGGGCAAGTTCAAGACCAGCCTGGAGACACGGTGAAACTTGGTCTCTACTAAAAATACAAAAATTAGCTGGGCATGATGGCACATGCCTGTAATCCTAGCCAGCTACTCAGGAGGCTGAGGAAGGAGAATAGTTTGGACCCAGGAGGCAGAAACTGCAGAGAGACAAAACTGTGCCACTGCAGCAAGACTCTGTCTCAAAAACAGGAAAAAATGCCCACGGCCTGGGAATTCTCATACTTTTGCAAACACAGGGAGCTCCTGAGCTACTCTGGAAATCCTGTCTTGGAAGCTGGCTGCCTGGAGCCCCTGCCTGGCCCACAGCGGGAGAGGGCACCTTAGCTGGTAAGGTCTGACTTACATTCGGGGTCAGATGTGACGAGAGCAGGCCCATCAAGGAGAAGAAGAAAAGGAAAACCAATAGCTGCAAAGAAAGATGAGCACTTATTATTATTACATTAAAATGACCTGTACTGTGATTGTAAATAAGGCCGACACATACACTTCTCTTTAACTGAATCTTTTTACATCTAGGCCGTAAATCCTTTAAGTGGATCTCAGAAAAGGAAACTTTCCAGTCACTTTTAAAGAGAGAGCTTAATTGAGAATTACTACTGACTGGGTCATTTCACACTTGCCTTTAAACACAGCCAGAAAGAGGGGGTGCTGCAGACTACTTGGCTGTGTGGAGTCCCAACTCAGAAGCGTTAGTAAAATCCTTGGAGGTCAAACCCACAGCCTCCATCCTAACACAGGGCCTGACCGAGCAGGTCTCTGGCCTCAAGGCGGTGGAGCCACTAAAATTCCTTCTACTGGAAGTACACAGGCAACCTGAAGACATACTCAGAAGAACCCTAACTCCTGGAGGGTTGTTAAAATCACCAAAACCCTTGGCTGTGCTGTGGATCCAGCTTGCAGCTGGTGTTAAGTAGTGTGCTGACCCAGAGCCTGTGCTGAGGACCGTGGGCTGGGCACAGGGGGCTGCTGACTCCAGCTCTCTTGTGGGATACTAGCTTCAGTTCCTGTTCTACCCATACCACCCCTGGCTCCCTACACAGAGGGCCATGTGGGGGGCAGTCAGGCTTTCCAGGGTATAGCAATCAGGTGGGCGCTGGGTCTGAGTCCAGCATGGTCCCTGGCCTGGAATTCAGAGCAGCCTCTTCTGCTCCTTTCCCTATTACTATAGCTGCAGACAGTCTGAGCTGTCTCACTGCAAGCTCATCTGGGGCTGTCCCTCAGCACATGCATTAAGGCTACGGCAGCATGAGCAAAGACGACACCACGTGAAGACTGACAGCTTTACACTGGGCGGTGATGAGGATAATAGCAGCCTAAATAAGCCAGGCGCGGTGGCTCAAGCCTGTGATCCCAGCACTTTGGGAGGCCAAGGCGGGCGGATCACGAGGTCAAGAGATCGAGACCATCCTGGCCAACATGGTGAAACCCTGTCTCTACTAGAAATACAGAAATTAGCTGGGTGTGGTGATGTGCGCCTGTAGTCCCCGCTACTCGGGAGGGCTGAGGCAGGAGAACT
This sequence comes from Cheracebus regulus, assembly GCA_963574635.1. Lineage (NCBI taxonomy): Eukaryota > Metazoa > Chordata > Mammalia > Primates > Pitheciidae > Cheracebus > Cheracebus regulus. The sequence goes on along the minus strand of CAUYQU010084168.1, from coordinate 4,602 downwards.
GCTTGAACCCAGGAGGCAGAGGTTGCAGCGAGCCGAGATTGTGCCCCTGCACTCCACCCTGGTGCCTGGCGACAGAGTGAGAATCTGCCTAAAAAAAAAAAAGCCTAAATAAAAGCACTTCAAGCCTGGGCAGCAGAGTGAGACACCACCCCTCCCTCCCCCGACCATCTCCCTTATTTATTTTTTTGAGGCAGTTTCATTCTTGCCCAGGCTGGAGTGCAATGGTGTGATCTCGGCTCACTGCAACCTCCACCTCCTGGGTTCAAGCAATTCTCCTGCCTCAGCCTCCTGAGTAGCTGGGATTACAGGTGTGCGCCACCACACTCGGCTAATTTTGAATTTTTAGTAGAGATGGGGTTTCTCCATGTTGGCCAGGCTGGTCTCAAACTCCCGACCTCAAGTGATCCGCCCACCTTCGCCTCCCAAAGTGCTGGGATTACAGGCGTGAGCCACCGTGCCCGGCCTTTTATTTTTATTTTTCTGAGACAGTCTTGCTCTGTCTCCAGGCTACAGGGCAGGGACAGGATCTTGGCTCACTGTAGCCTCCGCCACCCAGGTTCAAGAGATGCTCCTGCCTCAGCCTCCCGAGTAGTGTTACAGGCTATAGGATTACAGGCATGTGCCACCAAGCCCAGCTCATTTTTTTATTTTTAGTAGAGACAGGGTTTCACCATGTTGGCCAGGCTGGTCTCAAACTCCTGACCTCAAGTGATCTGCCCACCTGGGGGCCTCCCAAAGTGTTGGGATTACAGGCGTGCACCCAGCCTAGAGACCCTCATCTCTCTTTGAGACCCTCTCCTCTTAAAAAAATTCAAAAACTTAGCTGGGCATGGTGGTACACTCCTGCAGTCCCAGCTACTCCAGAGGCTGAGGCCGGAGGATGGCTTGAGCCCAGGAGAAAGAGGCTTCAGTGAGCTCTGACTGCACCACTGCACTCCAGCCTGGGCGACAGAGAGATTCTGTCTCAAAAATAAGTATGAGCATTTTAAAAAATGAAATGGATTATTTTTACTAAACTTGAAACTCAGTCTATTTCCAAATAATGTGACAAGAACTCCAAGCCTCATATTTGTCATTAGAAAAACACAGTTCATCAGGCAAATCCAGAGAAATAGCACTAAAACCAAGCTTGTGAGAGAAGAATGAAAAGCATTTCATATCTTGCCTCCTCTCTCTCGCAGTCCAACTTTTTGAGCTGGGTCCTGATGTTTTCTTCCCCGACTTGTTGAATTGCAAAGTACAGTGCGGCAGCTGAGAGCCAGGCTGGGTTGGGTGCCTGGGGGGTGGCATCAGGAGAGAGGAAACTGAAAGAGAGAGAAGGTGGTCCCTGCAGGGCTTTACAGCCACACCACAGACATCAAGTCCTTATTCCCAGCTGTCACAATGCTTCCCGTACACCTTTGGGGCTCGCCTTTCCATCAGAGGATACAGGTTATCAGGCAGTCAGAAACAAGGTATGCATCCCTGCGCACCTCGGGTCCACCTGAGAGTCTGGGCAGGTGCCAGTGCTGCCCTCACAGCTGCTGACTCCAGGAGGGAGCGGGCAGGGCCTGTCCATCGTGCCCTGTGTTCTTGGGCCCCAGCTGCCTAAGTTTTAGACGAAGAGAACTCGGTTCCCTCAGTTCTCCATGCCTGGCCCTGTGACTGCATCAGGCATTCCCTCCTAGAACAGGGAACAAAGGCCCACCTGGCTCTGACCCCACTGTGGTGTCTGACAGTTTTCTAGCCAGTTAAAAAACTGGCAGGAGAGCAGGCGCCATGGCTCACACCTATAATCCCAGCAGTTCGGGAGGCTGAGGCAGGTAGATCACAGGGTCCAGAGTTCGGGGTTCGAGATCAGCCTGACCAACATGGTGAAACCCCATCTCTACTAAAAATACAAAAATTAGCCAGGAGTGGTGGTGGATGCCTGTAATCCCAGCTACTCAGGAGGCTGAGGCGGAGGCTGCAGTGAGCTGAGATCACACCACTGCACTCCAGCCTTCGTGACAGGGCGAGACTCTGTCTCAAATAAATAAATAATAGGGCTGGGCACGGTGGCTCATGCCTGTAATCCCAGCACTTTGGGAGGCCAAGGCGGGTCGATCACAAGGTCAGGAGTTCGAGACCAGCCTGAGCAACATGGTGAAACCGTCTCTAAAAAAAAAAAAAAAAAAAAGGTAATAAAAAGAAAAAAAATAATAAAGTAAAATAAATAACAACAACAACAACAAAACCCAATACGTGGCTTCAGCCCTGGTCACTGCACTCACACAGCCTCCGCAGAGCCGTAAGCAAGGGGGGCATGTCCCACCGTCTCAGCCCTCACAGCTCGGCTCCTCTTCCAACTCCGATTCCCCGCTCAGCAACTAAGGTGTCCTCCTTTGCTCCATGCCCAGGAAACCGGAGGCGGCAGGAGGGGAAGGGAAGGAGGTGCAGAGAGGCTTCTCTGTCGCCATCTCCATCGCCCTTTCCGGGACCACACAGGTCACCCGGGCTCTGACCAGATAGGTCCGTTGTCCAGGCACACACATGCTCTGTGCAAAACCAACTTGTGTGCGGGTGCACGTCACCTGTGTTCTCACCACTGTCGGCTCCAAAAGCCTGTTCCATTGTCAAAATACACCAGGAGGGCTGAGGTGCCCCTTCGTGTCCTCCCTCCTCACACCCCTCCCATTCCTCACATTGTTTTTGTTGTTGCTGAGGTGTGGTCTCACATCCAGGCTGGACTGCAGTGGTGCGATCATGACCCATTACAGCCTCAAGCTCTTGGACTCACGTGACCCTCACTAGTCAGGCTCACAGTTGGGACGACAGGCAGGGACCACTGTAGTGGGAAAGGGTCCCTCTCCCGCCGCGGAGCGTGTGATGAGGGTGTGGCTCGCTTCTTCAGTGCCCTTCGGCTCAGCTCTCTAGGGGGGCATACAGATGGGCAGGCTCCGGGCTCCGACCCCACGCGTGTCTGGGGTGAATGTTTACAGCTCCTGAAGCGCCAGTGGGCGTGTGTCACAGGGTGCACTTTTCATTCGCTCAGTTACACCCTCCACCTCGTCGCAAGGACAGACGGCTTTCTGCGTCCTGGGTTCTTGTCCTGGCGCACAGGAAGAATTGGATCACACGTGGGCTTGGAGAATGACTGCAAAGTTCTACCAAGTGTTAATAGCTCTCCGCCTGCAGGGAGCCACATGGCTTTTCCCTGGAGCGCGGCTGCTCCGCGGCTCTGGCTCTGCTCTGACGCCCCGGTGGAACTCCACCTTGTCCCGAGGTTGCTCAGTGCCTGGGGTGCCTGTCACACTATCCCTCCCCCTCCTCCTCCTCCTGCCGACCAGGTCACCTGCGTCTTCTCTGCTGACAAGCTCCTCCCAGCGTCTGGCTGCCAGTTATGTCTCTCTACGAGGGTCTTGGGTTTTCATAGGCCCAGGATGGGGGCATGGCGTGCCAGTGTGGTCTTGGAAAATGCCACATTTGGGCAGGAAAGCAGGAGAGCCTGTCCTCACCTAGGCCCATGTGGGTGGAGCCCTCACCAGGGACCAGCCTCTCTTTACCCAGCCCTTGCCTGCCCCTCCCCCATCACAACCATGCCAGACTTTTTGGATTTTCTGTAGAGACAGGATCCTGCTGTGTTGCCCAGGCTGGTCTCAAAGGCCCCCAGTGCTGGGATTGCAGGCATGAGCTACCGCGCCCACTTCCCTGTGACCTCGTTCTTGACCTATTGGTTATTTAGGAGTGCAGAACTTAATTTTCATGTCTTTGAATTTTTCAAATTCTCTCCTGTTACTGATTTCTAATTTCATTCCACAGGGGTTGAAGAACATGCTTTGTATAATTCACCAAGGTGTGATTTGTGGCCTAACGTAGGGTGTTTTTGGAGAATAATCCTGTGCACTTGGGAGGAATGTTTTTCTGTCGGCAGGTGGTCTGGAGGCGCTGCTGGGTTTTCAGCGTGGTTTTTCAGGCCTTCTGTTTCCCAGTGCATGTTCTTCCTAGTCGTTCCATTCCATTATGGGAAGTGAGGGTATTGAAGTCTTCACCTGTAGGACTGTTGGCCCCACAGGGTCATGGGGTGTCCCCTATCGCTGTGCTGAGGCACAGGATCTGAGAAGTAAAGAGACAGGACAATGAAGAACTGGAGAAGAGCAGCTGGACCTGGGGGACCATGCCACCTATAAGCAGAGACAGGCGAGGCCCCGAACGCCCAGAGCGTATTTATTAGATACAAGCGGGGGAAGGGTCGTGAGTGAGGTCATCATCTATAGGCTTAGTGATAGGGCATATATCATCACATGAGTAGCAAGTGAGGGGGCCACCCCATTATGTCACCTAGTCAGAGAGGTGGGCCGTGCACAGTAGGAGGCCATGCCATGCGCACTAGTAGAGGGTCGTGTACAGAAAAGGGGTCCACCCCCATTAGGTCAGCAAGGCAAGGAGGTGGGCTGTGTGCAACAGGTGTGGTGAGCCGCACTTCTTATCTGGGGGCTGGAGACTTCAAAGGGTTTCTAATGGAAGGATACTGTGAGCCAATGCAGTGGGAGCTGACAGACGTGTGCTCTTCTCTTAGGATATTTACAGGAGGATGATTTGCGCTAGCACAGAAGCGAGAAAAGGCTGACAGGGTGTACAGCC